>JAOVYX010010707.1:0-33654 GCA_035668315.1 Drosera spatulata | reverse complement strand
TAATAATAATAATAATAATTATAATAATAATAATAATAATAATAATAATAATAATAATAATAATAATAATAATAATACTACACCTAGGGAAAAACGCATCATCTAGTATGCTTGTGCAAAAAAGGTAGTACGCCTAGTGGAAAACGCATCATCTATTAAGCTTGTGCAAAAAAAAAAAAAAAAAAAAAAAGTAGTACGCCTAGTGAGAAAGACATCATGTATATCTTCTAATATGCATGTGCAAAAAAAAAAAAAAAGTAATACGTTCAATGAAAAAGATATCATGTACATCATTAAAAAGTAGTACATCTTTGCGAAAATAATGTATCATTTTATGATTTGGATCAGATTTTTTCAGGCAAACAACATAGATAGAAAAACAATAATGACAATTTGAAACAAATCACTCAATTGGAACGAGTAGTTGTACAACAATCACATGATAAATTTATCAAAAGATGAACAATAAAACGTTAAAAACCCAATTCTCAGATATAAAATTCACATTTTTACACTTTTTTTCACTCTCACCCAAATCATTAGACTGCTCGGATGTAATACTCTAATGATCCTCGTGTTCACTTAGCTAGAGGCCCTATGTTGACATCAGAGATTTACCCATCTCCGTTGTCACTTTCTCTAACATCTTCAAACTTGTCCCTCTCTTCATTCTCCTAATTCTAGTGCAACCATTGACATTGTGCTGCAGATACCTTGATCTAACACTTCCATGGGAACAACCTATAAACCATGCATCGTCTGAACTCTTGATCTCGTAAACCATAAAAGAAAATCTCTCAAAACAACATCGTCTTGGTCTCTATCCCCTCCGTTGCGAGATCCGATCCATCCACCCACTGTCGGTAACCCACCCAAATGAAGTGGGAACGAATAGTTGTATCGCTCAATTTCGATCAGACTTGTTCGTTTCATAATTTAGGAAAATTAGGAAAAATGACAACTTAGGAAAGATTGAGTTTTTTTTTTTTTTATAAAAGTGGTACCTTGTGAGAATAAAATTCTCTTTGGGGTATCTTCTTTGAAATAAGTCTCCAAAATAATATCACATGAGAATTTTTATATTATTTTTTATTTAATTCTAATGATTTTTATAACTTGATGAAGATCTTCAATTTACATATTTTTAATTGATGATGATTTTCCTTTTCAATTAATTTAAATAATTTCCTACAAATGTTTTCGAGTTTCAGTTAATTAATTAGAATTTTTAATAATTTTTTTGTATTTTAATTAATTTTCTTGAATGTGAATTAATAATCTCGAATTAGTTAATTTGTATGAGAAGGAAAACTGACTAGAATAATATGAAACTGAACTGAATATAATAAATGAAATGAGTATCGTACATCAACACAAACACTGAAAATGAGAAATAACAGACTCAAACAAATAAACTGACTCGAGTTAGGAATATAAATGACTCGAGGGACTGGACTTGGAAATGAAAATGAAATACATAAATAAACACACATCCCCAAGTAATCTATACTAAACACATAGACATGAAAAATTAGGACTAGTATACATGGCAAATCACATGGGTGGTGGTGGTTGCGATCAGTTCCATTGAGGGAACTGATCAAAGAAAGCACACTGGCGTTGCTCCATGCGCTAAAGAGTAGCTATCATATCCAACGAACGTTCATCCATCAAATCTATACACTCTCCTTGGCATCGCAACTCCTCTACTATCGCCCTTTTGACTCCTCTCTATCCTATAAATGACATCCCTCCAGTCATAGTAAGAGTTGGATGGAAGATCATTGTGCTGAGGTGGAGGTGGCTGGTAATAATGAGGCTACTCATACAACTGCTTCGCTGCTCATAGCCTCCAGGATAAGCAACTGGAAAACCCAGCTAGTACTGTGAATAGTCAATAGGAGTATGAACAAAGTAAGCAGGTGCATCAGGCATTTCAACCTCCTGATGTGCAACTGGAGGAGGTGGTGGTGTAGCAGCTCTAGGCTCAGCAGGCTCTCCGGCCTGAAGTCTGGGCAATCCCCAAATCCTGGGATCTCTGACCGTCTGCTTGTGTGCTGGAAGTAGAAGAAGTCTCCTAGGCTCATGTTCATCTCTCTGGCAGAGATAGCAGTCTCTTTCCTCTCTCTTTAACATCCCAGAATTCTTGAGCAGAGTGAGATTAATAGCATCTCTTGGCTTATCTGCCTCAATAGCACTCATATCAACCTTAAAATACTCCGCCAAGGGAGTAATCAAGTCTCCCATAACCATGCCTCCAGACGTGGTCATAGCATGATATAACAATCTGCGAGGTACAAACGCTCCAGTGCAAACACGAGACTCATCAGATTGGTCATTAAGACCATAAAGCATGCAATGAAGAATCCATAACTCTCTCTTGGAAACTGATCCCTGACTCTTCTTCGTCACTAAAATGGTATTTGCGAAGAACCAATGCATCGTGCGAATATTAAGGTTACGGAACTGAGTAGTCTTGACAAATTTGGGATCAAACTCCCTTTCACCAGTGAGACGTGCCCAGAAGAGGTTTTGATGACCCTTAAAGTCACTGGGCAAGTCCCATTCTCCCCCAAACTTAAAACCATAAGTTATGGAGAATTCATTCATAGCCATAGATTGATGCTCACGCTAACTGAAATATGATAGTCTTCTCAATAGGATCCTCTGGAAGTACCTCCTTGAATGAGCTATTGATCGTACTAAGCACCTCCAATGTGACGCTGGAGTATGTCTTCCAGTTTTTGATGAGAAACGTATCCCATCCAAGCATTTTGCCATTATTTCAAAATCTCTTTAAACCCCTATAATCCTCAAATCATCCAAATCAAACCACAACATCGCAAACATAGCCCTATTCTCCAGCTTCCTAAGTCGATAATGGTTAACTCGTGGTATCTCACGAGTCAAGTATGGAAATCAAAATATTCAACAAGATTTTAGGGTATATTATGGATATTTATTAATCAATTATATAGAGTTGATATTAATATCAATAACATAATAAATACACCATAGCTTGGATATTTAGGTCCAATGCTTGACCCATTTCAAAAACTGTCCCAATCTATAATACACAAATCAACCCAGCCCATAAAACATTAAAAACAAAATCATCAAGATACAGCAACCACCCTTGATCAGATCAAGCCCTCAACTCCACCCCAGTAACAAACTGACAATGTAGAACAACCCTATATCATCTCCACTCTCCCACTCTCCCACTCTCCCACTCTCCCACTCTTCTCCTCACATATCACTATCCTCCCACTCTTCTCCTCACATATCACTATCCGCTTCTCCTATAAATACCCATGGAAATCAGCCTCTGGGACATCAAATCCAATCATCAAAATCAGCATCAAAGGCACATGAAACAGAGGCGACGAAGCTCGGCGCGACTCCATCGACGATCATTCCAGCACATCCATGAGCCCGACGTGCCGCTCGACGTTGATCATCAAGCTTCGTCCGCGTAAGCTTCTGGTGTGGTGATCGACTGCCTCCAGCGTGCCGACGAAGACCGAAGCAGCGAGCTCCCGACGAGGCTGCCCACAGGCCCCTGTTCACGCTGTCCGGCCACAACGAACGATCGATCCTGAGCAAGTTCTGATCAAGCAAGGTTCAGCTACAAAACCCAATTTTTTATGCTTGGTCGTCTTCATGGTTGCCTGTTTTGTTTGTTGTTGTGATGCTCTGGACTTGCTTCTTTTTTTTTTTTTTTTTTTTTGGATCGCTTTTGGCCATGAAAGCCTGTGCTATGATGTTGCTAAAGTAGCTAGGCAATGATTCCTGACTTAAAATGAAGGGAGTGCCATGATTTGTTTAGCTAATTGAGGTAGGTAACATGATAATTAATAAATCATCCAAGATTGGTGTGAGCTTGTCACATAGACTTTCATAAAATATGTTATTCACAATATAGGTGAACATAAAGTTTACATTTAGATGAACTAAACTTAATTCACACTTAGGTGCATGAATTTGTTTAATCGATTCTTGTCATGCACTTGTTTGATTCATTTGGTTAGCTAGATCCAACCTAAATATCAGTTTAGGGTTCGTTAAATTAATCCAAAGTATTTAATCGATTAGGATGTATTTTGGGTTGTCTTAGAGCCCTTAGGCTAAAAGTTTAGTTACACCTAGGTAGACTACAAAAAATGATGATAAAAAATGACATAGATCTGATTTTAGGAAAATTAACCATAAAATCTTAAAAGTCACGAAATCCTTAAAGAAATAATCAACATTGACCAAAATTCACGCTTAGGTGAATAAATTGACAGAAACCAACCAAATTCACACTTAGATAAATAAAATTCAAAAAATCTATAAAAATAGGTGGATTAACTCTTAAAGAACTTTTAGAGTCCGACTTAGACTTATCAGGATACAACTAGTATTAAAACCGAAAACAGCGAAAAATTTCTTAAATTCGGAACTATACGGTTTGATACCCTTGGATATGTAGGAAACCTTAATAGAAGGTTTGACCATAATCTTGAACTACGTGATGACCTGATTTTGGACTCCGCCAAATACATAGACAACCGCCAAACGGTTCGCCCACATAAATATCTATCTTTTCTGTTAGCAATTGCCTAATCTGATTGACCAGGAAAAGCTAAGTAGTACAAGAAAGTTGAGATTATCAAAAATAGAAACCTTTGAAAGTAGACCATGCTGATACGGGAGTGAAGGGTACGAGTTGATTGAGACGAACTTTCCACCACTTAACCTAACCCTCGACTCCAGAAACTCTGTCCGTCGATCCAGCCCTTATCTAATACCCTTCCTAGTTGGGGCTCAATTAGGTGACGGCTCCTATTCCATCCTGTGCCGAAGTCCTCGCTCACATCAAGGGATAAGGAGTAAGTGGTTCCTCCTCCTCCTCGACCTGTTCCGGGATTAGTTGGTGGCTTGTCGACGAGGAAGCTTGTCCTCTCCTTTATCTTTTTGCCATCATTTTTACTCAATGAAGTGGATTTGATATGCCGGATTCGTCCAAACCTTTTAAGCTCAAATTTCATGAACCCGGTTTTTCACCTATGCAATCAAATAGCATAAAACAATCAAAAGCGGACCGAATTCTTTCAAACCAAGGCTAGGAACGTATTATCCTTGTCTAATAGATGCATTTAGAGTGGTGATTCGATCAAAATGGACTAGAAATGAGAATTCCATACCTAGGGTTTCACGGGATCGATTCGATGAAATTGCATGAATCATCGTGTTTCTGGACGAATCAATGCTTGTCGCAAGTGTAATTGATGCTAAAGAGTTGAGATTAAATGATTTTTAATGATTTGAAGTGGTTTGGTGAATTTTGGGTGAGAGAAAATCGCATTTGGGGTGTTTGTGATAAACAATATGAGGTAAATATGAGGAAACTGAGCTTAAACCACGGTATAAGCTGTGTAACGACCGTTATGGCCCCCCTATAACAGTCGTTACATTGAAGTAATGCTCAATGAATCTTTTGAACACCTGTAACAACCGTTACAGCGCCTTATAACGGTCGCTACAGACCAAAATTTAAGGTTTTTGATTTTTAATAATTCTAATACGAACCATTATGCATCAAACTCTTTGCAAACACTTTAAATACATCATTTGTGAAGTGTTCAAGGAAATTTAAAATATCAAAACCCACCGTGCGATTTTATAAAAATAAAACAAATCGAACAAACTAAAAACAAAACTAGTGGAAAATTAAAAACATGAGTTGCCTCCCACGAAACGCACTTGTTTAATGTCGTTGGCTCGTCGTTTTTTAAGCGTATTTAACGCTTTGAAGTATGTTTCACCACTTCTAATGGAATTTCGTTCATCCATGATGAATCTTTAAGTTCATAGAAGCATTTAAGACGATGACCATTAACCTTGAAGATTTTTTCGGTTTCTTCGTTCTCAAGTTCAATCGCCCCATATTCATAAACCTTCTTGATAACAAATGGTGCTTCCCAGCTGGATCTCAATTTCCTAGAAAATAATCTCGATCGTAAGTTATAAAGAAGATCTTTATTGTCCACTTCAAAATGTTTCCTAAAAATATTTGCGTCATGAATCTTATTGAATTTCTCTTTGTAAAGCACAACATTTTAATATGTGTCATGACGTAATTCATCTAGCTCAGAAATTTAGAGTTTTTTATTTTTTCGTGCAATCATCATAATTCAAATTCGTCTACTTTATGGCTCACCAAGCCTAATGTTCAATTTCAATGGGTAGGTGGCATGCTTTACCATAAACAAATCTATAGGGAGATATCCCCATTGGAGTCTTATACGCTATGTGGTATGCTCATAAAGCATCATTTAATTTTTCGCTTCAGACTTTTCATTTGGGATTGACTATTTTCTCCAAAATATTTTTGATCTATCGGTTAGAGACTTTAGCTTGTCCACTTATCTGAGGATGATAAGCTGTGGAAATTCTATGTTGGACATTATATTTCTTTAAAAGGGTGTCCATCAATTTATTGCAAAAGTTGGTTCCTCTATCGCTAATAGTAGTCTTGAGTATGTCAAATCTGTTAAAATTATAATTTCTCATAAATTCGACCACCACTTTCGCATCATCAGTTCTTGTTAGAATATCTTCTACCATTTTAAGACATAGTCAACTGCCAGCAAAATATAAATATAATCTTTTGAGCTCGAAAATTGCCCCATAAAATCAATATCCCATATATCAAAAAATTCACATGTTAGGATATATTTTTGAGGCATTTCATCTCTTTTAGTTAAAAATTGTTGGTTTTTTGACATTGCTCATAACTCTTGACAAAATTATACATATCCTTATTCAAGGACGACCAATAAAATTCACATGATAAAATTTTATTGGCTGTAAGTCTAACTCCAAAATGTCCACCAACATCATAGGAATGACAATGCTACAGGATTAAATCAATTTCATGATCAGATATGCACCGTTTAAGTACTCCATCAACATAGAATTTCATCAAAATTGGGTCATCCCATGAATAATACTTAGCATCACTCTTAATCTTGTCTTTTTGATGCCTCGAAAGATCACTTGACAGCTTTTTGATAACTAGATAATTTACAAGATCAGCATATCAATGAGCATACCCATGTGTAAAGTATAAATACTCATTCGAAAATAAGTCAAAAATTGGGATAGACTCTTGATTATTCGTAATGCGTAATAAATGGTTAGGAACATAATTCTCGGCATTGTCTTTGATCTCTATATCAATTTTTTGTAATAAAAGAGCCCAACTCAAAAGACGTGGTTTTGACTCTTTCTGTTTCAAGAGATATTTAAAGCAGCATGATGGGAGAAAATAATTATTTTTGTGCCCAACAAATATGAACAGAATTTTTCAAGGGCAAACATAATTGTATAAAGCTCTTTTCGAGTAGTAGTATAATTACATTGAGCTTCATCAAGGGTCTTGGACGCATAATAAATTATGTGAGGTACTTTGTCCACTTTTTGACCAAGAACAGCCTCCATAGGTTTGTTGCTGGCATCACACATGATTTCAAATGGATAATTCCAATCAGGGGGTTAAATAATAGGAGTAGAAATCAGGTTTTCTTTCAAAGTATCAAAGGCGATTTTACAATTATCAGAAAAAATAAAATCAAAATCCTTTTTCAATAAATTGCTTACAGGATTAGCTATTTTTGAAAAATCTTTAATAAATGTATGATAAAAATCAGCGTGCCTTAAGAAAACACGTACTTCTCGAACGCATGAGGGATACAATAGAGATTTAATCACTTCTTCTTTTGCACGGTCTTTCTCTAATCCCTTTGCGGAGACGACATGGCCCAACATAATTTTTTTTTCTTTTTCCATAAAATGGTATGTTTCATAATTAAGCACCGAATTTGTCTTAATACACCTTTTTAACACCATTTCAAGATTTTTCAGATATTCGTCAAATGAATTGCCATAAACAATAAAATCATCCATGAAGACTTCAATAATATGAGAAATATAATCAGAGAAAATTGACATCGTACACCTTCAGAACGTAGCAGGTGCATTGCATAGGCCAAAAGGTATACGCCTATGCAGATAAATACCAAAGAGACAAGTGAAAGTTGTCTTTTTTCTGGTCTTCAGGAGCAATTACTATTTGGTTATATCCGGAATAACTAACCAGAAAATAATAATGTGATCTTCCAGCTAATCTCTCAAGCATTTGGTCCATGTAAGGTAATGAAAAATGATAATTTCTAGCGGCTGAGTTTAATTTACGATAATCAAAGCATACTCTCTAGTCATTTTGAATTCTTGTAGCGATCATATCACTATTATCTTTTTTTATGATAGTAAGTCTTGTCTTCTTACACACAACATGAATAGGACTAACCCATTGCGAGTCATTAATTGGATAAATCACTCCACCATCGAGTAATTTTAAAATCTCATTTTTTACAACCTCCATCAAAGGTGGATTTAATCGTAATTAAGGCTCATGAGATGGTTTTGAATTATCTTCTACTAAAATTCGATTCATACAAGTGGAGGGACTAATTCCTTTGATATCACCGATTGTCCAACCAATTGTTATCTTGTGTCTTTTTAAAATATTGATCAAAGCTTCCTCTTGGGAATTTGTCAATTGGCATAAACTAATGATGGATAAATTTTTCCTATCCCCAAGTAGGCATATTTTAATTGAGCCGGTAAGGGTTTCAACTCGAGATTTAGAGGGTTTTCCATAGAAGGTCAAATCTTATCATGGCTTGCAGGTAATTCAAGCAATTTAACATCTTCATGATATTTCAATCTTTCTTTAAGGAACGTAAAATCATGATCATAATTTTTAAATAGGAAATCTTCTTCCTCTATATCAATTTGCATAATTGCTGATGCGTACTGTCTCAGGCACCTCAAATTAGAATTTTTATGCACTCACTTACACTCTAAAAATATTAAAATTAATGCAGTAATGGAAGTAAGAATCGAACCCATAGAGATGATCGTAATATTATTTATTATTTTTCTAGTCACGTTTAAGAACTACTAAAATTATGAAAACTAAGATTGGGGGGATTTTGTAGATTAAATGAATTAAATCCTAATTAATTTAACTAAAACTAACTAAATTCCTATGGAAATTAAGTTAGGTTGTAAACTATTGGAAACAAACGTAGGAAACTTTCATAACTCCATCTTAGCTTAGGGATTAATCATTGATTGATTGCAGTTCGGATTCGTTAATGATTGGTTTGATTGTAATATAAGGGTCTCTTATATTACGTTCACTAGAATGTTGATTATCAAAAGAGAATGTATAATTAACCTAACCAAACTAACCTAACATACCAAATGAGAATAAATATGCCAAACTAATAAGGTTGAATCAAATAAGGAACAAATCAAACATGAATCAATAGAAAAAGTTGTTTTTATCAATTCATATGCAAAAGGTTAGAATCATGTAATGACCAAAAGAGAATGTATCAAAACTTGATTAGTTGCTACTAATATGACCAAAAGAGAACATATCAATAGCTAGATCAACCTATAATAACATCTAAATGACTAAGTTAAATGTAATCATAGAGCTAATCATGATATAATCAATGTATAAAGTCATCTAGGTAGTCATTTTAGATGAAATCATGTATCAACTATGATAAAAATCCAACTTTTAGCATCAATCATGTATAAAACAAATCTGGTTTTATTGGTTTAGATGGATAATCTCATAATCCCATCATATAGACTTCATTATTTTGTTTTCTACTAATTGATCTACTCACTCATAGCGAAGATAATCATTAGAATCATCAATATACATGCAAACATCATCATCAAACTAAGAAAGAATAGAAAGAACGTGATACTTGCTGTAAATAGAAAATCTTCAATGGTTACAAATCAAATCCGAAGTAGTCCAAGCATAAACTCCTTGATCCAATCTCCAAAATGACAAAAGAAAAGATGAAAGATAAAAAAAGTGATCTAATCTAAAGAGTACCGTCGTCAAAGACGGCCGAAAATCTCCCCTAAAACGAATACAAAACGTGATATTTATAGAAAAACTAATAACTCTAGTAAAAAGGGAGGAAGTCTAGTGAAAATCTTCAAAAATCTAGTAAAATAACTTCTATCACGGGTGTGACTACATCCGTCGTGGGTGTGACCATCGTGGTCTTAAAAAACTCAGTGTAAGCATTGTCATGGGCGTGACAGACCTTGAAATGGCCTAAAACAACATTTTTTCGTTCCAAACTCCATCTTGAACAATGGTACACCTTGTATAGCCCTTATATCATCATAAAACACTTCAAATGACATCGTTTTCACCTCGAAAATGGCCTCAAATCATCATCTATGCATCGTTTAACTTTCATGGATCATCTATGCTCAAAATAGCCTCAAAGCGTCGGTTTTGCTCCAAAACAGCTCCAAACGTCTTTGAACATCAATGTCATCATTTAATGCATGTGAGCATCATCAGAAATCATCGAAATCATCTTCAAGGATCACCAAACCATCGCACTTCATCTCGATCATCTTCAAGCCTTTTCCATCCTTTTGCACGAATTACCAAAAGGCGCTTCTCTAAGTCAAATCTATAATAAAAACACACAAACTGTAGTATCCATGCTCCAAAAAACACAAAATAAAAGACTCAAACACAATAAATAAAATATTTGACATAAATAAAACGTGAGTGTTTTTACACTCATCAATTGCCTCTATGAATTCATACTCATTTACATTAAATAATTCCTCTTCCAACGACATAAAGGAATTTATTGAGCAGAAAGAGAAAATTTCATCACTTGGATGTTTCATGACGTCGTAAATATTGAAAATAATTCTACCGTCATTAAATTCTATGAACAATGTGCCCCTATTCATATCAATTTTTGTATTGACGGTACTTTGGAAACGTCTCCCTAACAAAATTGGAGTCTGTGAATTTTGACTTGATCCATCATCTGTCTTCAAAATTTAAAAAAACAGGAAGTACATGCTCATTCATTTTGACCAAAACATCTTCAATTACATCTATAGGATGTGCAACGGACCTATTAGCAAGTTGAATCACAACTCCAGTAGGTTGTAATGGTCCTAGATTCAAAGAATATAAATTGATAAGAGCATCATATTAAGATTCAAAGAATTATAAATTGTTAAGGGGATCACATTAATTGACGCACCACAATCAATTAGGCGTCCTCGAATTTCTGCACTTTCTATCATGCAAGGGATTGCAAAAATGCCAGGGTTCTTCTGTTTGTTAGGTTGTCTCTTCTATAAAACTGCAAAGACATTCTCACTAATCATCATACATTCATGACCCTTAAGGTGCCTTTTATTGGTGCAAAATTCTTTAAAAAATTTAGCATATCTCAGAATTTGCTTTATTGCATCCAATAAAGGTATATTTACCTCCACTTTCGTGAAGAGTTCAAAAATATCTTTTTCTATATCAGCCTTCTTATCCTTCGCCAAACAGCTCAAAACTAGGGCAGATGAGGTTTGTTTGATCACAGTTTGATCAAAATTATTTTTCTCAACTATTTGGGGTTCGTCATGACTTCCGTCATGATCATTATCAATTTTTATTTTGAACTTCCAATTCATCTTCAACTTTCCTCTATTTTGGTTCGGCTCCCTTCAACTCCTTTCCACTTTTCAACATTATAGCATCTGCATTGTTTCGCGGATTAAGTGGTTGAGACGAAAGTTTATTACTTATTTGAGCCTTCAGCTGGCTCATATCAGAGATTAGTAGATTGACTTAGCTTCAAATATCTTAGATGTTGGCTTTAAATTTCTTAGAATCCTTTTGAATAGTCATTTTAGTTGCATCCATGAATTGAACCATATCTTCAAGTGATATTCCACCTGAATTGCTCTGCTTGTTGTTATTTTATTGAGGAACCATAAAATTAGTTTGTGGAACCTGATAAAATTCAGAAGGAAATTTTTATTGTTGGGGGATAGAAGGTGCATTATTCGATGATGTGACAAGTCTTTGCATAAAATATTAGTATTAAATTCTTTCAAGTATGGATATAATAATTGTCTGATATGTTTCAATGACATTATAATTTACTTTATATTAGTCCATATTTGATGATATGTCATACATGATTTGAATTGTCATTCCAAATTTTGATGATACAATGGACTTATATGTGTTGACATGTTGACTGTAGCCTTGCAAATGGAAATATAAAACGGTTCTTTTAAAAAAACTGTTAGTTCTGATGGTAAAACTGGATCATAATGTCTATTGGTGTTCATTTTCGTCTTTGTGAAATTGTGTTAAGTTCATGTAGTAGAACTAGATACTTTTTGCATTATGGTATATTATCTTGGATTCATATTTACTTATGATATTTATGTTTTGCTTAAATACAATGGATGACGGGGAAATCGAGGAGTATGAAAAGCTTAATTTGGAACTTGTTAATGATGATCGGCTCGACGAGTAGAGTTGTCACGTTATGGAGGAGGTTTTAGTTTAGTTTGCACTTATTTGAACATTTTTTATAGTTGTTCGAGTTTAGAACTTTCGACATTTAAAACTTGTTAACTATTGCTTGAAGTTCATTTCTTTTATTGATTCAGTTGTTTTGGGCCTTATTTATTTTGACAATATGAATGTTTCATTTTTCAGTTTTGGACATGGCGTATTGAGACTAGATGGCGTCACAACATTATGAACATATATAGGAGGAGATTGTTGACATATTTTGTCATTTATAACAAGAAAATATCCTTAAATGTATGTTCTACTATTAACCGTACTATTAAGTATAGAAATAAAGGGTGAAGATTAATTCGTCCATGTTGAAAACATAAAGTTTCCTATATATACTAGCCACTGCCATCACTAAAATGTTCATTGTGTCATGGAAAAAGCTGCTATCAATAAATCTAAAAAATATATGATATGTTCTAAGAATGATTTTTTTTCCATTGACTTGAAAGCTGTTGATAGTCCTTATGAGTCAGAATACTCAAGAGGCCGAAGGGGGAGAGGGGTGGTGGGGAGAAGTGAATTAGGTATTGAAAATTGTTCACAACTAACTCAAACAAGTAACCTATGCAACGAAATATTGAATGGGAACACTGTCAATGTTAAAACCTAGAAAATCAATCTATGTGATCCTAACAGGAGTTGAATGATGATTTCAATTTAACCACTATTGACAATCTGATAATTGTTATGCCAATTCTACTTTTCAATCTTGATCCAATTGATTACTTGAATGTAAATCAAAGATACAAAATGTAAATGGATACAAGATTTTTTTTTACTGGTATCCTCATAGTTAACAACTTGTTAACTATAAGACTAATCCAGTCCCCCACAAGAAATATTTGAAACTATTGCACTATTCTCTCTTTTAGTACACATAGTTTCGACTCGTTTGTTTCCTAACCCTAGGATAACAAACCAGTCAGTAGAACCTACCCTAAGGTTATAACTCAACTCCGCAGATCTAACTCTAGGCCTGCTACAACTCAGCTCCACAAGTATAATTCTAGACTTGCTATAAATCCCTAGTTCTACTCCGAACTGACTACTCATCCCACTCTGGGATCGGTTTCACTTACAACTCTGTAAACAATTTATCGAATACAAGCCTCAATCTTTGTCCTATGACAATCACAGTAATCAAAAGTAATCTAGGAGCATGCAAAGGTTTAGAATTCACCTGATATGGTCTTTTAAAACAGAATTCAAAAACCTTTCAAACCTCAAAGTATGGAAATCAAAATGAAAGCACTTGTAAGCTTCGATATCCAAATAGCCTTAGTTGCAAATCAGTTTGTATATGCTTCTTTAGCTTCTGAATTACTTGCTTTCCTATTTTAAAAACAGCGAAGCTTTCAATATATAGTTTTTCAGTAGTAGAAGATCGTGTAGATTTCTTTCCAAAACAGTTTAGGAATATATATTAAGTGACAATTAATTTGGTGTATAATCTTCACAAAAATAGGAAATAAATAATATGTCATTTTTCATATCAGTGAAAACCATGATCCATGGGTCAAAACAAACAGGAAAAATATTTTGAAACCATGACTCGTTTGGAAAGAATAAAAAACACACCTTTCGAATTTAAACCCTCGCTTGACTTACTCAAAACAACTCTCGAAAACTCGTAGTGTTCATGGGACTGGTCCCATTGTCAAAAAAAGGACACTCAAACGTTTCGAAACTCTTTTGAACTTTGGTGCTCCTCAACGCTTCAAAAATACTGGATTGCGATACCTTTACAACTGGAATATACATTCGAATTTCATCAACACTCATTGTATCTCCAAATGTTTCCACATGCTTGAACTGTGCAAACACTTCACTTGGACTTGATTCACCTATGTCTTCTATCAACTGGACTAAGACTTGAACCCTCCTTGTGAAATGTCCTATGTGTGAGTGTACCTATTCATCAAGATGTAATGCTTACACAAAACACATCAAGACATCTTGTGTGAAATGGAGTTTTTTATCAGCCAAACTAAGGATAAACAATATACACATGAAGGTCCAATAGCTGTTCTCATGAAAACTTCTTATTCCCACTCTCGTCAATTTTATTTTCATATTTAGGGAAAAGGGAGTATGTGTCATAACTTTAGAGTGTCTAGTAACAAATGAATGGTTGAGATTAAATGACAAAGAGATGAATGGTTAACATTAAAACGTCGTATTATAATCTCAACCATTGATTTGTGTTGTTCTAATCTCAATCATTCATTTGTTATTAAACACACCTATGTGTCATGACAGACATTCTCTAACCTCATATATTTATTTGTCAAAATAAGGAAACTTACACGACCTTGTATTCTTCCTTCTTCGTTACATCCCTATAGGGAATAGTCCCTTCAAACTCTATTTTCCCTAGAACAATCTGAAACTTCCATCTCCACGCAGTAACAGTTCAAGCCCATATCTCTACTTTCCTTGGTTCCTACTCGGTATCATCACCCTCGTTGATTTTCTATTCTCATCAATTTTCACCCATCTTCCTTGATTTTCGTTGATAGTATTCCGTTGATCTTCATCGTTCTCCATCGCTCGCCATCCATTAGCATCGATGGTGAAGCAAACCTTTAGTAATCTGAAACTAAATTCCTTGATCGTTGACAGTTTCCTTTGTGTATGGGGTTTTGAAAGAGCTTGAACAACCTTCAATTTCAAAGTCTTTCCCACATTATTATTTTTTTTTTGAAGAAATATTTTTCATCCCGTCGTAAGGTTTTTTTTTTCTGCAGAAACTTTCTCAGTTGTGTTATACTTGCCTGTTATAGTTCTAATATGTTTCATGTGGAATTTAGTTCAAGTATAACTATCTGTTTCTATTTGCCCTTTATTTTATTGTCTATTAGCTCATGTTCCTTTGTTTACTTTAATTTTAACTGGTCTGCTACTTCTTGTAATATAGGAACTATGTCGAGTTAGACGTATAGACACATAGGAAATAAGTTTAGGTGATTAGAAGATTACCTTGATGGTGTTGATGAGTTTCTAAAGTTCGCATTTTCTGAATCTGGTAGTGACGTTGATGAGGAAGGAAATATTTGATGTCCATGTGTGAAGTGTGAGTTTATGAATTATAAGTCAATTAATGAAAGAATGTTGGGTGTGTTTAGTAAGAAAAAAAAATATTTTATACCGGATTATACTAGATGGACAAGACATGGGGAGCTACGTGATGATGTAACAACCCACGATGATACACAAGCCGAAAATCCAAGATAGTGTATAAGGAGGCTGAGATTCTGTCCTTAAATTTGTGGATTAATTGGGAGAAAAGAGAAGTTGAAGTTCTGTAGTCAAAAAGAGAAACTCCAAGATAGCATATAGGGAGGTTCAATAGCTTAAACCCCAGTTTTGATGCAAGTTTCTATGTACCATGTTTAGCTCGATTCACGCTTAGTTGTATCATATGTTTATGTATCGTTTCGATGTCCTTGTGCACTTCTAGCCCGATTTGCTATATTTGCGATTTTTGATGCTTTGATATGATTTGTAAGTAAAAATGAGCAAAAGGATAATCAAAGACGTCGAAACCAGAGTGTGATTGAGCAAAGGACTAAGTGGAGACTAAACGAGACAAGCCAGACTGGGATGTAGTATTTTCGCTTAAGCGCCCGGGCGCTGTCCCTTATGGTATTGATATAGTGGATGATGTATCGATGCCATGTTTAGTCGTTAATCTAGTGTTTGATCGTTTTGTGGTTATGATTTATGGTTACGCTTAATGAATCAGTGACTTGATCACTCATTGTATGATCCATGATATGATTTGACTCCAAGAGGTTAGTTTTGTATCGGGACCCGAACATATATCCACATGTTGAATACGAGATTGAGAAATCACTTGCGTGATGTACAAGATACGTTAGGAACTCGTGAGCTTCATGCTTACTATAACGCTACGACCTCTTATTGAGAGGTGTTAAAGGCGGCGTATTGTTGGACGTAGTTTAAGGCTTGAGAGAGTTTAGGTTACACATTAGAGATCCAATCTATAACTACGATTCATGATTAACTAGATAAACGACATAATGACTAGATGAATCGGAAAACGAAGTTACAACCCTACCTCATCACCTATATAGAACCCCATTCTTCTATCATTGTGTGTGATTGATTTTGATTAGTTTAGTTTAAATTAGTTGCATCTTTAGTGTCACATAACAAACTTCGTCACATCTAGATCGTTTAACCCAAGGAACACTATACACACTTCGGTCGCTAGATCTAAGTCTTCGTGGGATGATAACTCTGATACGCACTTTATTAATTGCTAATGACACATACACTTGTGTTTATTAGTGATTTACAAAGTCACAAATAAGTTTTTGACATCGTTGTCGGGAACTTAGTCTCTACCATTAGAGTCAATAGTTTTCTTGTGATTAAACATTTTTCTTTTCTTGTTTTCTATCCTTTCTCCTATCTCTTGCAATCTATTGAGTTGTGTCGCGTGTTTGTGCTTTTTGTAGGTGATTCCTCTCATGTATGCAACATTTGCCTCACGGTCTATTAGAACCTCTCGATCGCGAGATTGAACGGACGTTTAGGCATAACCGCAAACAACAAAAAGCCTCCTCTTGCACAACATCATCTTCTATTGATCCGCAAGACATCCAAAATAAACTTTTGGGGGGTGAGGCACAACACATCTCTCCCCAACCTCCAAACCAACCGGTGGACATACAAGCTCAAAGGTAAGCGGCAATCCAAGCCGCAACGCAAGCGGCTCTTGCGGGAATCAATCAACTTCCATCGGTTATGCCATCGATAGAGGAACAAGTTATGCCCAAGATGCTCAATGAGTATAGTGCTATCGTGATCCAAACCATTGATGCTCGGAACATCGAGATCAAACCTTCCCTTATCAATATGATTCAGGGCAAGCCATTTAGTGGACTTCCAAGCGAGTGCCCTAATAATCACCTGGCAAAGTTCCTTATAAGAGCTAACACGATCAAGGTCAACGAGGTGATGGAGGAGACTATCCGACTCTTCCTCTTTCCCTTCTCTCTAAAGGGGAAGGCGTCGGAGTGGCTCTTCAATGTACCTCTGGCTTCTATCCGTATTTAGACCGATATGGCACAAAAATTCTTGGCGAAGTTCTTCTCTCCGATTAAATCAACAAAGCTCCGGACCGACATCACTTCATTCTCATAATAAGATACAGAGACTCTTCATTGAAGCTTAGGAGAGGTTCAAGGAATTTCTCAAGAAGTGTCCTCATCATGGGTTACCCAATTGGATGCAAATGGAGAGTTTCTTCAAGGGACTCCATCATGAGTTTCGAGTCTCCCTTGATGTAGCGGTCAAAGGATCTTTCATGAACTTGATTACCGGATGGCGTGTGATTTGCTTCACTTGATGATGGATAGTTCCTATCAATGGCGGGGTGAGAGGCAAGTCCATAAGAAGGCACTGAATATGCTAGAGTTTGACATGACGACCTCCATCATGAAGCAACTCCATGCCGTCATGAAGCAACTCCATGCCGTCATGAAGCAAGTGAGTGCGCTTTTAGCTAGTCCTTTCAATGCATAAGTCAACGCCATTCATGCACCACTCCAATGTGACCCTCTGACGATCGCCATTGATTACTTGATCGGGATATGCTCCTTTTACTTGGTGGCTCATGGCCCTTGTTTCCATCTTCCTTACACTACTTAGGTAAACAATAACTTGGAAACATAACTTTTATAACATGTCATTCTTGCTTTTAAACATTAATCATGGAAAGATCTTGACAAAACTTTTTAGTAAATCATACTTTGCTTATGAAGAGTTATCATTGAGGATACTTGGTTCTTTAAAATGTGTTTCTTACATAATATCATATTTGCTTATAAACATAACACTGAAAAGGAATCTCAACAAGACACTTGAATGATGGCATGCTTGAACACATCAAGAAACATAAATACCGACATTAGAAAGTACCGTCCAAATAGTTACCTTAAGGTGCTTGGTCATGATCTTAGTTTGCATATAATCTCTAAGTTGCCCTTCACTTTCCATTCATCGCTTCTCCTTCAATTTTTAGCCAACACAAATCCTTGATCCTCTTTTGCCCCTTTGGATGATCTTGAGACCATGACTTGATCTTCCTTAATTTCTCTCTTCTTTTCTTCTCTTTTCTTTTTTCATTGCAAAAAATTAGTCTTTTTATCCGTTTTAAAATATCCATCGAAAATTTAACAAGTGAAACGATTGTAAAAAAACTTTAGCGACTGAACGTAAAATCGGTTGTAAAACTAGCAACCGAAATGGTCACAAATAATAGCTAGCGACCGAATCAACGGCTAAGTTGTATTATCTAAGCAGAACGAGACCTACTCTCGTGCACTTCTTTCTCCCTGTTTCCCACATTTCCCCCAAACCACTACCGACGATCATCGTCAACGACCCACTTTCCACCGCCACCACCACCGACGACCACCACTTCCTTCGGCCTCCCTATCACCCTCACCTCCATCGTCGCATATCCCACCGCCGTACACATCTGCCACTGCCACACTATCAGCCACCGCCCCACATCCCACCAACCCTGCACATCCCCACCAGCCAGGAATCCAAAGAGAGAGGAGTTCCGACGAACTCCGGCAAAGTTCGATGAGGGAGAAGGGTTCCATCCCACAACCATTGCGCAAGCACATGTATAGATCCGCAAGTGTATAATTTTTTTTTAAACCTAATCTCTAAATTGATTTAAATTTGATTTAATTAACTTACGATTTACTTTGATTGTTGGGTATCTTGATGAATTTGTGTTGGTTATGATTGGTGTGAAAGTAGTAAAAGTACCCTAAAAGAACATCAACTAAATTGAAAACGCAAGAATCTATCAAAATAAACTTGAAATGACCTTGGTGTGGGTGATGGTTGGTTTAGGCAATGGTTGGTTGTGGCATTTGTAAATGGTTTGATTGAGTTAGGTTTTTGTTTGAGGATGATGTGGTTGATGGAGTATTGATGGTTTGGGATGATTGTTTGAGAATGGTGAGGATGGCAATTGTTTAGATGATGGTTTGGATTGGATTAATTTATGAATTGGTTTAGGGTTTGAAAAATTAGTGTGATTAAAAAATTAGAGCCCGGATTAATTATGAAAGAAAATATCGTCGTTTGTTAGTTTAAAAAATAACTAATTATTTGGTTGGTTGATTGGTTTGTGTTGATTATTGATTATTTTGTTTAACTTGATTGGTTTGGGCGCTTGGACGATGGTTTGAGTCCCATTGGATTGATGAATTGGTTGTTAATTTTTTACATGGGTTCGAGTATTGATTTTGATGATGATTTTAGGAGTTGGAGTTGGATGATGGTTTTTGGATGAGGTTTGAATGATTTGTCAGTTGGATTTGATTTGGATTAGGACGATGTTTGATTGGGTTCATGAAAGATAAAATAGTCTATGTAGTTTATGTCAAAAGGTTTGGTCAATTCTTTTTTTTTTTTTTTCTGAATGACAATAATGAAAGCTAAAATTCGTAAGTAGCTAAAATTTCTAAGTATTCATAGTGATTTTTTAATTAATAAAAATAATAATGCGTCATGAATTTTCATGACAGTGATGCATTCGGATTTATCATGGATGTATGATAAATCTTGAATATATGAACGGCTACTCGACGGGTTTTTTAGTGAGAAATATGCTCTAAATATCGACAAATTTATACACTTTGCTATTCAACATCAACCCTTCAACTATTCTAGATAGTTGAAGTGTCCATATATTAGGAAAGCTTTTCTTACGTAGGTCATGATTATAATTTTTTTTTTCATTTGTATACAAAATGTTATTCGTTTCGTGCAGAATTAGCACGAAAGCTTATTATGGAATCGGGTTCAGTTAGTGCTAACAGATGTGGTAAATGTGGTAGACGTGGTAGAGGTCGCGGCCGAGGTCGAGGTAAGTCGTGTATTTATAAACTTTTGCAAGTCTTTTTTATCATATATATATATCAGTCTTTTTCTTTAGATATTTAAAATTATTAACAATGTATATTAAATTTTATTAAATGAATAACATATATAACTTGGAAAAAAAAAAGTAGGTGGGAGAGTTAGTGTATCACCAGTTGGATTCCACAACATAGGCACGTCTTTGTCACATGATGAGGATGATTGCTTGGAGGAGGATTATCCTATACCAGTTCTCCCGTCTGCTCCTCCTCGTCCCTTGATTTCACCAGCTCCCCGCCCTTCTACGTCACGAGCTTCCCGTCCTTCTACATCATCAGTTCCCCGCCCATCCATTTCACCAGCTGTTGGACCATCTGCCTCTTCGTATCTTTCATCATCACACTCATCTGATCTGAAAGATGAGGAGATTGAGTACGTTGGGGATGGACAGTTACGACAGGTCTTAGATCCCGATGGCTTATGCTAAGTTCAGTTTCATATTTTTGTCTTCCATATTATTTTTTTATATATACATTGTCATTCATATTATTTTTTATATATTGATTTCTTTCCAACTTTTGTATATTTTATGTGTTTCAAGTTTGATCATCAGTGTCGTGTCCAGGTGCTCCGTATTTTTTGAGAGCTGTTTTCAGGGAGATTGGACATGTTGGAGGGAGGTGCCTTTGTGGGTCAGGGATAGGATGTGGGGGTTTTCAGAATAAGTATAAACATCTCTTTCAATTTTTAAAAAATTCATTTCATTTCGTGTCTTGCATTGTTTTATTGATGACTGCATATATCTATTTTTTTTTTTTTGTTTACTTTGTGTATAGGAGTTTTATTGGTGGAGACGCGAACTAACGGAGCTTGTCAGAAGAGAGTGGGAGTTGACAACGAAGAAGAAGGCGAAAGATATTCTTTACAAGGCCTGCCAGACCGTGCAAAAAGGGGGCGTCATTCCTTGGGTAGATGAGGGTTTTCTTGGTGCGTTGAACACCGACTAAAACTCAAAGTCGTTCAAGGATCGATCAAAGCAGGCGAAGGATAACATGAACCTACGAGGCAAAACAAACACAAGGAAATGTGTCTACGGTCCATGCTGACAAGTTAGGTTGTTTTTTTAAAAAAAACTTATCGTAGATTTTTTTAAAAGTAGTTCTGTCTATTTCTTTGTTATCTAATGTGTTTGGTAAAAATAAAATTCCTAACCTAGGATGAGACGCTGAAGAGAATGCTTGATGAGGTAGAGGTGTTCGAGCACACGCACAAAAAGAAAGGTGTTGTGCCAGTATCATAAATATAATTACGAATCAGCATTTTAACGATCGTTTTTTGCGACTAATTTTTGTTAATGTTTAGGGATCGAAAATTTCGATCGCTAAAAGTTGTTTATTTGTAGTGGTAGTTACATTCTTAAGAATCTATACCTTTGAGCATAGCATCCTTGGCTATTTATAGAAGTTTATTATGTTGATGAGTCATCTTTTGATTAACCAAAGTTTGGCACTTAACTAGATAGGTGTCTTCACCTTAGTTATTAGCTCGACACCTAGATCATTAGATGTTGTCCTCTTCATTAAAATCTTGGCATCTATCCTTATTCTTTACTAGAGAATGGGTACCTTGCTTATTATGTTAATCATATCATAAGATATGACTTACATACAAAATGAAAAGTAAAACTTTACCATCATTTTTTTTGTGAAACTTAACGAGTTTCGGTATGTGAAACTTAACGAGTTTCGGTAGATGAAACCTCGTGCTTACTCTTTATCTCCCTTTTCATCGAGAACGTTATGCATTTTTAATCCCCTCGAGGCTTAATTCTAATTAGCACTTAGTGACGTTCGTAATGCTAGTAAAACATTGGGGTGCTACAGGTTAGGAGGCGAGCTTCTCTTCCATTCGCTGATCAGTCTCGTTGATTTTTTCCCTCGGTCGATTAATTGGGAGGCACATTGATATGGGTCAAGCTCATCGTCGTGGTCTCTTTCGCCTAGTTGTCGGAATCGTGAATAGCCTAGTTGTCGGAATCGTGAATAACCTTAGGCGGAAAGCTTTGAAACCGAGCTCGTTAATGCATCGTCCACGTCATCGTGCATCAAACCTTGCTTGTCTTCCTTTCTTGTTTGGGTTACTAGTCAAAATTAGTTGTTGGTAATTGAGTCTAAGATGCTGGCCGGGATCGGAGCTGGGAGTCTTCCTGGTGGGTTGAGCTCCTATCCTCATGTGTTTGTGAGTGTGCACTTTCCTACTGAGAAAAGAAATGGGAAAATTTTGGGATATTTTATTTTCACAAATATTAAAATAAACAGTAAATTATTAATCATAGTAATTTATTAATTAAGATTAAGAATTTAGTTTGTAAATATTAGAACAAAATCGTGATAATTACGGAATAAGAATTTAGTTTATAAATATTAGAACAAAATCGTGATAATTACAGATGAAATTAATTATTCATTAAGTTTGATTCATGTGGATAAATACGGATACTTTACCATGCGTAAGCCGTAAGCAATGCATAGAGCTTGTCACTCCCTCATCTCAACCGCAGAGGAATGACACTAAAGTCGCCCTCAACCGTACCCGACCCTACTCAAAACAGGAGATATTTCAAATTAGATACGTAAATTATTTTGTTTTGAGTCTAATCAAAAAACAACCAAAATATTTTACAAGCATCTCAGATCTTTGTTGATTCTGTTATCCCACGCGGATTTCCTTCAGCTTGATTTTGATTGCTCTGGTCGTTTCCTTTCCTTGCTTTGATTTGGCTTAGAGGAGAAAAGTCTCCACTGACTGACAAGCATATTCTTTGTCTTGTGGAGATGGTCACAAAGGAAAGGGGCAGTGGACTTGTTTTGAAGGGAAAAAGTGGACTGTGTGGTTATTCATCGTGTCAGGTGCATTCGTTCCTTTATTTTTTTTTTTCAAATTTATTCGATTATCTGTTAATTGAAAAACGGTTAGAGGAACGATGATTAATTCATTTCAAATCGCAATAATTAAACTTAAAAATTTTGGAGGCTTAGAGTATAATGATTGGAATAGAACGGTTCGATTCGGTATGAAATTCCTGATATATTTTGTACTGTATTGAGCACTTTTAATAAGACAATAGAAGATGTTGATGTGACTATATGGCATAAAGATGATGACTATTGTAGACATTATCTTCTGAATTGTTTGTCTCCTTAACTGACGAAGACTTACAGTAAATATAAGATGACCAATGAAATATAGGATAACCTAAAAGTTCAATTCAAAAGGGAGGAAGAAGTCTTTAAAGCTCATTTGGTGGACAAATTGATGAATATGAAATTTGTTGATGATAAAGAAGTTTTTCCTCAGCTCTCTGATTTGAAGAATCTCATTATGAAATTGAGAAATGACAAAATCACAATCTGTAATGGTTTCCTTATAGAAGACATTATTAATAAACTACCTACATCATGGTTTTCGTTTAAAACTGAAATGCAACAAAAGAAGAGTCAGGTGGAGCTGGATGATGTCAAACGATTTATTAGAATCGAAGATGAGAACCGTACTAGAAACAATGAGGAATCGGTGAAGCAGCAATCTTCTGTGGTTAATGTTTTCGTTGGACCGAAGAAGTTTCCTAGGAAGTCCAAGCTGTCAAAGGATGAACCCAAACAGTTTGAACTCACAAAGACAATTACCAAGAAAAGAAAGAAAAGGGGCAAGTGCTATAATTGTGGTGAATGGGGACATTTTGAATTTGATTGTAAGCTTTCAAAGGTTTCTGATACACTAAAGAATGAAGCTAACTTGGTTGTTGACAATGCTAAACCTACACATTTTATCGGTATGATGGGAAAATGTGAGGCCGGTGTATCTTCTGATTGGTGGTTAGATTCTGGTATATCTTATCATTTACGTGAAAACAAAAATTTGTTAACTAATACTGTTTACGATTCTCCAAGGCTTTTCTTTCTTGGAAAACTCTCAAATGATATTCAAAATTTTCTCAGACTCGTCCTCTCTTTTCTCCTGTGCACTGTGTCTTCCCTTTTTATAGGCTTAGGAATCAGAACCCGTGACTGTACGATCTGATAGTGACAGCTTTGTCCCCTACTGCAGTAGACTGATCTGGCTTCATCTTTTTTGATCCTGTACACATCACTATTGCCTCAACTTCTCGTTTTTGACCCCTTCCTTGTTCATTTCCATTGACACGGTTATAATTACAAATGGCGAGTCTTCACAGGTTACTTATAAAGGAATTACAAATGTGAATTATCTTCAGGTAAATTCCTATTTCTAAAAGATGTTAGAGTAGTTCCTGATGCTAAAAAGGAATTTAATTTCTCTTACCTTGTTATGCAATTATGGCATGTGCATTTCCTTTCAAGGTGGTCGGATAATATTAACTGTTAACTCATATTATTTTGATTGTGCTTATTTCGATAATGGTATGTATAGATTGAGTTTAGAATCTGAAACAGTTAACCATGTAGGTTCAAATTTAATTGATCCTAAATTACTTCATTGTAGGTTGGGGCATGCGAACTATAAAAAAATGGTTAAACTTGCTAAAAACTCATAATATACCATTAGACACATCTATTAGATTCAACAAATGTGAGGTTTGTGCTCAAACTAAGATGATAAGGAGATCTTTTCGTCTTGTATCTAGGAGTACACAACTCCTTGAGTTGATACATTCTGACATTTGTGATTTCAAGAATTACACCACAAGAGACGGTCGGAAGTACTTGATAACTTTTATAGACGATTTTTCAAGATATTATCGTAGGAGGTGACAACGAAGAAGAAGGCGAAAGATATTCTTTACAAGGCCTGCCAGACCGTGCAAAAAGGGGGCGTCATTCCTGGGTTGATGAGGGTTTTCTTGGTGCGATGAACACCGACTAAAACTCAAAGTCGTTCAAGGATCGATCGAAGCAAGCGAAGGATAACATGAACAAAGACGAGGCAAAACAAACACAAGGAAATGTGTCTACGATCCATGCTGGTAAATTAGTTTTTTTAAAAAAATAACTTATCGTAGATTTTTTTTAAAAGTAGTTCTGTCTATTTCGTTGTTATCTAATGTGTTTGGTAAAAATAAAATTCCTAACCTAGGATGAGACGCTGAAGAGGATGCTTGATGAGGCATAGGTGTTCGAGCACACGCATAAAAAGAAAGGTGTTGTGCCGGTATCGGGTGAGGAGATGGAGCTCTGTGATAACAGGACAAAGACAGTGACGGTAAGTTAAACTTTTTATATTTATTTTTGATTAAGTTTTTTTATTTTAATAGATAGTTTTTACAGTTTAATTTGTTTGCCCTTTCTTTTTTGTTATATGTAAACAGAGTACAGAGCTCTTCGTGCTGTGGCGGTGAATGAGTTTTTGACCATTTGGTCACGCAGGAGCCGGGGACTCAACTCGCTCCAGAGCAGGAGTGCACATTCACCAGCCAGGCGTACCTCGACGTAGCGGGATGCAAGAACGGGTACGTCTATGGTCTCGGATCAATCTCCTTAGTGTATTATCCCAAGGAGGTGTGATCCTCCGGCAGTAGAGTACCAAGATCCATCGACCGCTTCGAGATTCTTTTGCTGAAGGAGCAGGTGACAGCTCTGAAGGCAAAGATGGAGAGAATGGCCCAGATGATGTCCCAGTGTGGAAGAGGAGCGTTTGATCGTCGTCCGGACGATTCTCATGATTCACCGCCACCGTCACCTCCATGTCCTCCAGAGCAGATCTATGGTTTCTAGGCGTATGTAGATGTATATGATTTCTCTAGTTTCATGTAGTTTTCTTACCATTTTTTGTTTCATACATGATTTTTGTATTATAACGATTACTTGATATCATTTTGTGTTTTTTTTCATGTTGTTTTTGTGTATTTTCATGTGTTGGTGTTGGATTGTGGATGTGGAAGGTTGGATGGATGGGTTTGAAGTGGTTTGGACGTAGTTTAGGTCAAATTTGTATCGCGTTGGGGATTTCAATAAATCAGGTTTTAGATACTTGGAATAAGGTCTTTTGCGACCGAATCGATCGCTAGTGTCACTGAAAAAATCATTCCAGAAGTAAGGCTTTGTGACCGTTTCGATCGTTAATTTAGCGACTGAAACGGTTGCTAATATGTTTTACGATTGTATGTCTGTCGATCGTTAATTCTGCGACCGAAATACAAACGGTCGTTAAATAATGACCGAAACAGTCACAAATATAATTACCAATCAGCATTTTAACGGTCACAAGATTTTATCATTTATTTGTTGAAGGTTAGGGATGAAGCTTTTGAAAAGTTGAAAATATTTAAGGAAAGAGTTGAAAATCAACTAAACTTTAAAATTAAAAGATTTAGAAGTGATAGAGGGGGAGAGTACAAGTCAACAGAACTTGAAGAATTTTGTGCCTCTAATGGAATAATTCTTGAAAGTACAGCTCCCTACTCACCTCAATCAAACGGTGTAGCCGAGCATAAAATAGGACATTAATAGAAATGTTGAATTCCTTGTTATTGATTGACTACATGCCTTCTTGCTATTGGGGGGATGCAGTTCTGACTGTAATTACATTCTAAATAGGGTACCGCACTCAAAGTTGGACTCTACTCCTTATGAGATTTGGTACAAACATCCATGCAAATATGACACTCTTAAAACATAGGGTTGTATAGCCTATGTGAGGACTTCAGACCCTAAAAGACCGAAGGTGGGGATTAGGACTCACACTTGTGTGTATCTAGGAAATTCAGAAGATAGTGCTGCAGATCGATTTTTTGATCTTTCAACTAATGAGGTGATAGAATCTAGAGATGCTATTTTTTTTAGGATAAGTTCATTAAAAAACATGGGCATAAATTACCTAGTTTGACAAAAATGGTTACAGAGTTGCTTATAGAATCTGAACCTATTGTTTCTGATGATCTCGCAATAGAGTCTTACGTTGTGTCGTTAAGGATATCAAAGAGAACAAGAGGTCCCAAAAGATTTGGCGAGGATTTTGAGACATATTATGTGGTGTCCGATCCATCAAATTTTAAGGAAGGTACGAGGTCCAGCGACTCTTTATTATGGGCAGAAGCCATTAATGATGAAATGAATTCTCTACTGGAAAATCAAACATGAAATCTAATCGATTTGTCTAAAGGGGTTAAGACTGTATGGTGCAAATGGATTTTGAAGAAGAAACTTAATCCAGATGGATCAATAGCCAAGTATAAAGCACGTCTCATAGCTAAAGGCTATACTCAAATAAGTGGGGTGGACTACTTTGGTGTATATTCACATATATGTCACTGACAATAATAAGAATTCTTCTTACTTTAGCATTTATTGAGAGCTCTGTAGTTCATCAAACGGATGTGAAAACAACATTCCTTAATGGAGAGTTGACTGAGGAAATTTATATGAACCAACCTGAAGGGTTTGTCATGAAGGGTTTCGAAAAAAGGGTTTATAAATTGAACAAATCTTAATCATTTCTTGTCATTTTGAATAAGTTCGAATTTGGAGAACTTTAAAAATCTAGTCGAATAGGCGTTTGGGGCAATTCAAATATTCTGATAACTTAGTGCGAAGTGTTGAGTGTGAGGAATTGTTATGTCATTCCAAATTTGATGATGTGACAAATCTTTGCATAAAAAATTAGCATTAAAATTTTTCAAATATGGATATTAGAATTGTCTGATATGTTTCGACGACGTTATAGTCGATTTTATATCATTCTACATTTTATGATATGTCTGATATGGTTTGAAGTGTCATTTCAAAATTTGATGATATAACAAACTTATATAAGGCAATTCTTTCAGTGAGCTCTTTCTTTGCTTTCTTTCCGCTAGAGAAAGGGTGTAGTTTTCGAGTCTGTTTCCGATTCTTCCGACCTTTTTTCTTTCTTTTGTTGCACAACCTAAGTCCGTTCACTACGTTCACTACTGCCTAGCCTGACTTTCAAGACATGTTGACTATAGCCTTCCAAATAAAATTATGAAACGATTTTTTTTTAAGAAACTGTTAGTTCTGATTGTAAAAGTAGATCATAATGCCCATTGGTGCTCATTTTCATCTTTGTAAAATTGTGCTAGGTTCTTGTAGTAGGACCATATACTTTTTTACACTATGATACATTATCTTGGATATATATTTACTTATGATATTCATGTTTTGGTTATCTACAGTGGATGACGTGAAATGAAGGAGTTTGCGAAATTTAATCTGGATCTTGATGATGATGATTTGCTCGACGAGTAGAGTTGTCACGTTATGGAGAAGCTTTCGTTTTAGTTTGCTTTTATTTGGACATTCTTGATAGTTGTTCAAATTTAGAAATTTCAATTTCTAAGACTTATTGACTATTATTTGAAGTTCATTTTCTTTGTTGATTCAGGTGTTTTGAATCTTATTTATTTTGATAATATGAATGATTCATTATTTAGTTTTGGACGTTACATATTGAGACTAATTGATGTTGCAATATTAAGAATATAGCAGGTGATTGTTGAGATATTTTGTTACTTACAACAGATAATATCTTTATTAGTATGTTATAATATTAACCGTACGATTAAGTTTAGGAATATACGGTGAAGATTAAATCGTCCACGTTAGAAGCCTAGTGTTTCTTATATATATACTAAGTAGGAGGCAACAGTCCTGATATTCCAAATTAGATATCTTGATTGTTTTATTTTAAGTCTACTAAAAAAACAATCAAAATATTTTACAGATAATATGTAAATGAAAATGAGGATGACGTCGAATCATGGTTGTTTCAGTGTCTGAATTGGGAGATTTGAGTAATGTTGAGTTGAAGCTGTTTATGATGATTTTGAGTTTTAAGATGAGCTAGAGAATTGGGTTTGGAGTATTTCCCATCGACACCAGTGTTCGATCGATTCACTTGTTTATGGTCCCTGAATAAAGTGGTAATGCTCTCAGTTTCTGTAGATCTTAGAGTCTATTTGGAGACACGTTTAAGTTGGTCAAAGCTGTTTAAAGTACAAATAGAGCACTACCTAAGTGTTTGATGAAGCGTTTTGAGGGGCTTAAAGTCGGCCTTTCTTCATTCAGCAAAAAACCCCATGGAATAACTTTTCACTGAACGGGGAAAAACCAACACCCTTTGATCAAGATAATCGAGCATCGAATCATTTGAAAAATCAGAAAAAAATTTCTTTTCATAGAGATCGTTCCTCTTACCTCCAATGTTTTCACGATTCCGACAGCGTTGCAACTCCACCGCCTCCGACGATGCGGGTAATATCAAATTCGAGGTTTTGGGTTTTGGAAAACTCCAGATAATATTGTTCGATTGGCGATGGGTAGAAGACGCAAGCTATGCCTCTTTTCTTGTTGTGATTTGTGAATTTTATTGATGTTATTAATATTATTTTTTTCCCAATTTCTTTTTAAACCAATACTAGTGTCTTTTTTTTTATTTTTTTCCTATTGGATATTTAAATATCTGAATATCTTTGTGATTGTGATATGTTATAAATTAAATGTCACTTAATGATACAAACGGGTCCATTAATTATAAATACAAATAATAATAAGTACAAAAAAATAAATGAGACAAAGAATTTTACGTGGAAACCCCTACGGGAGAAAACCACGGACGATCGCCGACGACGAAGAATCCACTAATACAAAAGGAGGTACACTCAAAATTTTGAGAATCTCACAATAACAGATAGAGATAAGAATCTCTAAAACAAATCCTTTAAACCCTCAATATGTTTTTGTGTATATATATAAACAATTACTCTCTTTTTCTCTCTCTCCTTTATCTCTTCCTCTCCTTGCCCTCTGCGTCTCAAACACTCCTCTTCTCCGGCCTTTCACCCGGCTCTCTCCTTCCTCTCCTCTCAAAACCTTCTCTTCCACTTCTCAACTTCTCTCTGCATCTCCTCTCAAATCCCCTGATCCGTATTTATAGCAAAGAGAGTCATAATCAGAAAGAAGAGACGTGCGAATTTTCTCTGTCAGATAAAAACGAAGGCGGCTGGATGAGGACAAAGACGACGGCGGCTGACGGTGGCGGCTGGTCAAGGATGGTGGCTAGTCAAAGACGGCCGTGAGCTTGAGTCACCATCAACACTTAATTCTACCGAACATGCAAATAGACTTTAGGTCATTTTTATCAAACATCAACAACTTATTCAAAAATCACAATAAGGTATATCTTTTGACTTTCAATTATAAATATCTAAAAGTGTTTTTTCAGCTTTTCCAAATAGGCCCTTAATCTCCGAATGATATGATTAATCTACAGTACCTACTTAAGCGACCGGATGATCCTTCTTATGTTAATGGTCACTTGACACGTATACGGTGAGCTAGGTATGTTAGTGAAATGTCCACTAGTAGATCATCTGTTGTCCATATTCCCTTGTTGGACTAATTCGTTGATTTTAAAGGTCTATCGATCACCTTTGGCTGTCACCTCAATATTCAGTGATGAAACGCAGGTGTTTTACATGTGACTATTTTTGATATGCTGGAATCTGTAGCTGTCTGGTATCAATGAAACCAGAGAATAAGTTAGTCTAGGATTGGATTATTATCTCAGAAAAACTTATGGGAACTCTTGCATTTGGAATCCCTCTCTTGATCACTGCATGTGGAAAGGTGTGTGCACAGAACATACGAATGTTAAACATTTATTTATGTATATTTTTCTTGATTAAATATCTTTGTTTTAATCCTTTTTAGTGTCATTTTTACTTATTCTAGCTTTTTTTGTGTTTTTATTGTTGATACTATTGTTTGTTGTGTTTTCTTTGCAGGTGAGCGGTTTTGGAGCTTAATTTGCTGGATATGATAAAAAAGGAGATAGGATTGGATTTTCATGAGGAATGAAATGGATTTGCACGTGTTTATGCTGTGTTTGATGATCCTAAGGTGTTAATATCATGTATGGACGGAGTGAAGCTGAAATCATGAAGATTGGAAAGTACACTTTCACGATTGTGAATCTGGCTCGACAGATTTGTTGTTTTCTGCCAAATTTTTTTGGGATCTGAATGATTTTAAATTCCCTATATAAATTATCTTTCAGAGTTGTGTAATTAAGCGTAGAACCTCATTTTTATTTAGTTTCCTCTCATTTATAGGTTTAAGTTTAGATTTCATTTACAATTCACGTAGATTCAACTTCCATTGCTGTAATTCCAGAATTATTGTTCTCATTTTACTGATTAGATCGTGGTTGATTTAGCTGTAATCGAAGATGATGGATTGGAGCGTTGGAATTCATTGTGGATTATATATGTTGATGATGGGTTTGATTCTTCCTCTCCTTTGTCTTGATTATTTCGCTTCAGTTATGATCATGTAGATCGTGTAATGGGGATCATGTGAGTGAATTTACACTACAAAAAACCTGCATACTTTGCCACGGATAAATTCCGTCACAAAAAGGAATATCCCGTTGCAGGAACATATTTGCGATGGAATTTGTGACGGCACTTTCCGTCGCAATGTATGGCGTCGCAAAAGCCAGAATATGCGACGGATCCGTCGCAAACCAAGACATTATGCGACGGATTGATTTTTTTCGTCGCAGAATAAAAACGGTAAAACTTATTTTGATTTGCGACGGATTCCGGCGTAGACATTAATAAATATTCTTTTAATTAATTTCTAATATAAATAAATAAATAACTTTAGCTACGACGGACCCGTCGCATACTGTAAATCATATCTGCAACGAACTCCGTCGCATATATTATTTAATTAATCAACTTCCTATGCGACGGATCCGTCGCATTAAGTCATTTTACACTATTTGCTTCTTGCGACGGATTCCGTCGCAAAATGTGAATTTTTTTAAAAAAATAAATAATAATTATTGATATTTACCTAAATACCTGTTTTAAATTACAATATCGCGAATAAAAACACCATAAAAAACAAACCAAAATCGAATACAATATCAAAATACATTTCAATAAATCATTACATTATTCCATTACAAGTTTACAGATACTACAAGTTTACATATACTAATGGCCGGCTAATCCGGGATGTCGCTGCTCCGGAGGGCAGGAATCATCGTCTGGACCAGGAGGGAACCTCGGCGTGCCAGTGCCAGCCTCCGCCTGGCAGGTGGAATCAGGATCAGCGCCCATCTGCCTTATCAAAAAGGCAATCTGAGCCTGCATCCGTTCCATCGTCTGCTGCTGGGTCAGAACCTGCTGCTGCAACGTCTCTACCTCCTGAGAGTAGCCAAAGTCACGAGCAGACTGTGACTGTAACCTGGAGATCGCAGAGAGCTGGCTCTTCGGGTAGAATGAGGTGGCAGCCGATCCAATGCCGTAAACCCTTCCCTTCTGTGGCCGTGCGACCTCTATGTACGTCTGGGAAGCGGCTGCGGCAAGCTGCTGCTGGGAGGCTTCTGGATCCAAAGACGAATTCGCCTGTGACTCCGGAAGATGAGCTAATCGCTCCAAAAATGAATCCTGCGAATTCCATGTGTACAAGTTAGAAAAGAAACAAATGAATATTAGAAAAAGATAACAATTTGTGAAAAAAAGAAGAAAAGATTTATCCGAAAACGGGTGGCTGTCTCGTCTGCCATGGGGATGTCAGCAAGTGACTTCCCTGGTAATATGACCTCCACCACGCTCGGAGTTCCCGGCTTCTTGTGGGTCTCCACAAAAACCTCGAACTCCGTCGCCTTCTTCTTCAGGCCAAGCTCCTAAAAATTATTTAAAATAATAAATACTTAATCATTTTATGAAACACAATATGTGAAAGAATTTTGACTTAAATAATGTTATTTACCATGCGCTCTGCGACGGCGAGGATGGACACACAACCCTGGCTGTGTGTAGCATGTCCCTGAGATCGGTTTCTTGCGTTGATCCTCGATCTCTTCAGGATCTCAGGGGACATGCCGTATCGATCCATGAGGCGCTGACTGACATCGGCACTAATCCAAGGGACTGGACATGCCTCTATGTCGTCGCAACCCTGGAGAACCATGCGCGCTCTGTATACGGAATCCCGCATACGCGCATCCAGTTTGGCCTCCCAAGCTGCACGAACTTGGGAGTCCAAGGATGGATCCCAAGAAAATAAAGTCTGTAATCGAAAGTTATAAACATTAGGATTAATGAAATAACAAAACCTAAACCCTAAATTGTAACAAGAATTAAACTTAAGGACATATCCGGAAATATCCGAACATGCGATCCCGGTAAACCGTAGGGACCTCTCCGAAGTTCATCCATGGCTCCTCATAGAAAG
>JAOVYX010010696.1:0-33658 GCA_035668315.1 Drosera spatulata | reverse complement strand
CTGATACTTAAACCCCCTGTAATCTTGTCGCCTTGCTTCGAATGGACTTTTGGAGCGGCGGTAACGCCACGTGTCAAGCAGGTATTGGACATGAAATCTTGGGGCGTTACAACAAGTCTGCCAAAGCCTGATGAATCCGATGCTTGGGAACATTCGACATTGGAAGAGCTCTTTGGTGACGATGTCACGCGCATAAAGAAGAAAAAGATCCATCATGGGAGGTGATAGATATCAGTGAGCTTCCATGTATTAGTTGGGTTACTCAATTGTATAATTTCTTCATGGTACAAATGAAGAGATGATTTTGCAGAAGTGAGTTCCAAGTAGCTCAAAGGAGTTGCTAAATTATGTATCCATGTCCATAACTTCATTGAAATTAGCGAAATGGTCTATGATCAATTTTGTTAGTTGATGCATCCAAATTTTCCGGTTATATGGTTTGTGGATATGGTTTGTTTGTGATCAAGATATAAGTTTATAACCTTGTACCTTAGAATTAAAAAGGTGAAACGTCTAGTTGTTGAAAATATAATGAAGATTTCTTTCTAATTAGATTGATCAAATATGTTACACATCAAACATCTTTTATTATAGATGTCGATCTATGTGACTTTATAATATCTTACTCCTTACACTCGTTCCATCATTATTGCAAAGTTTTCATTTTCATCATTGTTGAGATAGAGTTTGACGTGTGCCACGGATGATGATACAACATGAGTTCTATAAATTTTTATCACGAAACGTCAATGATTATTTACCTTATGTAACAACCATATGTTCTTCGATATGAATCAACTATGTTTCATTAAACTAGACCAATTCGATCTAAAATCAAGTATAGAAAAAGGAAGAAAAAAAAAAGAACAATAACAGCTACATATACCATCGGTTAATTTATTTTAAAATTGAATCAACCCCCAAGAAAGAAATGCAATGTATATAAAGCACCAAAACTCCTCATTTCAGTTCGGTTCTGTTGGGTATCAGTGAAAATTCTCCCAGAAGTGAATAGTCTCCGTTTGATATCAGTGAATATCCTCCAAGAACTGATTTAAAAAAATGATGAATTTTCACGTCATCAACCGCTTTGATGACGGACAAGGAGGAGAACACTCACTTTCCTCACTCAGAGAACGATTAATGGTACATGACTTAGATAGATTTCTGTTAGATTCGTTAAATTTCCGTTACATTCTTCACATTTTGATTTTCAAGAATTGCGTACATCTTGCAATTTTCATCTGTTTATTTTTTTTCTTGATGAAGGTTACCGTGGGTAACTCAAGAACCAGAGCAACTACTTGCATCAGTTTTCTCAAGGGCGGAATCCAAGAATAACCATCCTGCGATCCCTCGACACCCCTGCTGCGGCTGCGGCTGCGGATTGTGTTGAATGTCCAGAATCACAACGTGTATCAAGACTCTGCGAGGTTGAAGACGAAACCCGAAGGACAAGAAAGATGTGACCTGGAGTTCGAGTATAACAGTCCTCGAGATATTCCAAAGAACTGGTTCGAGTTGGATTCTCGTTTGTGGGCTATAAAAGCCAATGAAACCTGCAGAGAACTGGTTAACAACAAAGTAGCATCGTGTGTGTCCACAGTGTTCTGCACAGATTGCGAGAACCTAAAGCCACCTCACCAAAGAAGAAATATTCCGCAAGCCCTCTCAAACAGTGACGTTTTGTGGCCCTCCAATGTCCGGAGACGCTCATGCGTCGAGGTCAAGTTGCTGCGTGTTCAGTTCTTGGGTCTGCGATGTAATCCGAAATAAATCGTTTTTTATTTGTGTTAATCTGTTAGAAATAAGTGATGTAGAGCAAAAATCAATAAAGATGCAAAGACATGATTTTTAGGTGGAAAACCTTTCGATTTCAAAGCTCCACTATCAACGAAATAATGGATACACAAGTTCCACTCTAGAAAATACTAGAGGTAATTGTGATCGCAGACAAACAAATCAAATCAGCCAAACAAATCAACAAAAAACGATCAGTTTTCTGCAGCTTGTTTGGATGGCAATATCTCGATGCACACAACTTCAAACGACGCGCTATTAGTTTTTGTTCGAAGATTGATGAGTTAGGAATGCGCTCCATCAAATTTCATCTTGATCCAACACCAGATCGGCTTCCAAACAGTGCTCCAAAGTTAACTGCACAGATCATCTGAATGATTCCCTTTGCTGCGATGTTGTTGCTGTGTAAATCAGGAAATTCTCTCTTGGCTACTGAAAAACCAACTCTCAGGCACCAATATTGCTCCTGTTTCTCTATCTGATCTCACACGATTTTTTAATCACTAAATCTAAATCTTAAAAATATCTCTATTTATATTTTGATCACAAAATAACTAATCCAATAAAATCAGATTCTTTCATATAATTAAATATGTGCTTTCGATATCGAATTTCCTTCCTAAAAAGTGACCCGACCCAACACAATGTATACATTCATTTGGTTGGGTCCATCCTTCTACTTATGACGACCGCCGTTTTGAGGCTTCCAATCAAGAGCAAGTTGTCGACAGGTGGCTTGAAAACTTGTATCATGATGTCCCAGCTCCTGAGGCTTTAAGCCCACATTCGGTTGATTGGATTTGGGAGAGCATATCTACATTGGGCCTCTGGATATAAGAGAAGCAAGAGGAGCGTTAGAAGGTCGGAGGATGAAGAACGCCTATACTGTCCAGAGATTTTCACGCGGGAGAGTGGAGGAACATGTTGATCCATTTCGAGTTTTTCTCACACTCTACGCGAAAGTCAGCGTGAAGCATCTGCGAGTGTACCCTAACGATAGTGTGTTATGCTTGGGACGAGTGGAGGAACAGACTGTCTTGTCATATACAAAACCCGACAATATTGAGACCAGTCTGGCGATGGACATTGTTAAAATAGTCCCGAAGGAGTTAGAAGAATAAAGGAGTTCGACAGAAACAAACGCAGGAAAAACATTGAAGCGTCCGGACGCAGATGTTCCTTACGGGCGCGGCCCTTGATCATGGATAAGGCAATCAGGAAATCTTATATTGCGCCCGGGTGTGGGTCTGTTGACAGGGGGACGTTTGTCTGGGCTAAATACGAGATTTGGTTCGTGTTTCTTCATATTTATGAGTCCATAAATAACCATGTATCTAAGTTGATATAGATCTCAAGAGGGTTGTCATAGTCTAACGTCCCGACATCCAGCTTAAGTCGACACATGTGTTATGTCGCTAAGGACCCACTCGGTCCAAAGCAAGACTAACAACCCGAACGGTCTAAAGTATAGAAGACAAAAAAAACATTATTGTAATAGAAAGCATTCGGTTTACAAGGTTACAGATTATCTCTATTAACCCAATTATTACAATTTATATTACATGGTTCTTCTAGAAATCGTAAGTACCACAAGTTCAGTTGCTTATTATCCAGAATAAATCCAACTAATACATTATTTCGATGGAAGACATGACAAGATATATGCAATGCAAATCTCGCACTAAGGCTTTTCAGGAGCATCTAGAGACATACCTACAAATAAAACACATAATCTGTAAGCAAAAGAAACTCAGTAACCTTAAATATATGAATTTCATTTACAGGGGGCTTCCACTAACGGTTATGGCAACCGCCGAAAGACCCTAAAATTTTTTTATATTATAATAGAAAAACTTAATGCCATATAAAACAGTATTGGTTTATATCGTTTAATACGTATTCGTATTTCCTTAAAGTATCATTTCTTTACTTTCATTTAGTAGTTTATGACTCAACTCGAAAGACACATCCCATTAGATATGAGAGACTCAAATTTAAATGAAAAAATATTGATCATCAACCCGGGCAAGTCTATTTGAAATGCACACTCGTTTCTTTTTCAGTTCGCATCGTCCATGCGCTTTTTCATTCAATGTGGCTCACGATACCAACATTGAGAAGGGTCTTCCTACAGAGAGTTACTCGTGGCACCAACCATCAACAGCTTTATCGTCGTTGCATGCATGCGAAGGAGTCGAGTACGCTGCCTTTCCCTCCCTAGCTAGTCTTTACTTGCCCGTCGATAATTCAAGGGAACGACATATTTAGAATCCAAAGGACTGATACATATCTCCTTAAGGCTTCCAAACGACCAAACAACGATCTACTCGGATCCACGAAGGCTCACAAGGCTCGACCTTCGTAACTCAAGAACACATGTATTATTTGATTCGGTTTTCATTAATTCGTTTCATGAAGATAATGCAACCAAACTTTACGCTGCCGTGTCCTTTTCATTCAGACATTTAAGGGTCGTTTTTAATTAATTCGCGAGAGTGTATATATGTTATAGTGATGCGTATTCTAATCCATTTCGACCCCAATACCTCACATCACATATCATGTCAAACATTCATTCCCAATCTTGATCCTAATGTCAACACTTGTTAATATAACTCGATCCCCCATGGTATATATTAGTACCCTTTTTATACATAAATACCGTGATTAAACATAATTCATCGTATTATCGCACTAAGCATACGTACATGCACGAGATATACTCATGGCACCCTGGGATCATGATTAACATTAAAATAGTATTCGTTAACCCTAATGATATATTTAGTACCCCTTTAACCCTAAAACCCGTGATTAAGCATAACTCGTCGTATCATTACACTAAGTATATGTACATGCAACGCAACACATCTCGGGCATTCTGAGATCATGGATAACGTTAAAATAGTATCCCATAACCTATTGCACGCAACCATGCATATATAAATAAAACCCTAGTTCTCTCAACACCTTAACATGCAAATCAAGCAACCAAGCATTACATCGTACTCCTGACGGTACTCTCCTCATTATAATTACCACGACGAATCATATAGATAAAATATTAAGCACGAGATGGATCGAGAGGGGATAGGTTATCTTTGAAGCGTGAAAACTCTAGATCGCCTTAAGCTTCAAGAAACCTTAGCAAACACTAACGCCCAATGTTATTTAACGTCATCAAGTCACCTCCTCTTGTCCTGCCATCGTCTGTCACCGCTGGTCATCGGAGGGTCATCGGAATGTGGCTGAAAAAATGCCGAAAAGCTTTGGTGAAGCTTTTCAAGCTTTATTCATGTATAACTCTTGAAACCCTAAACACCCAAGGCCACATCCGCTGCTCCCTTACTCCGTCACCTCCCTGGGCTCCCTCCTGTCACTGCTAGTCGTCGGAAACATCGACGAAAAGTTGCCGGAAACTTTGATGGAGCGTTCCTTATGTTAGTTCATATGGAAGGTCAAGGGGAGTTCCGTAGCTGCTATCTCTCATCGTGGAAGGGTTTCTGGTGATCGCTGGGGTCGTCTGGAAGTGATGAAGATGTTGGTTCATAGTGGTTGATGGGATGAAGTCATTGGTGTCGGGTTTGGTCTTGGTTTCGTTTCAGGGCGAGGAAGACGACGTGAAGAACGACGACTGTTTGATTTGGTGATGTTCAACGGTGATAATGGACGTGGTTCGGTGTTGGTGTTGGATGATGATGATGGTTACTCGACTGGTGGTGGTGATGGTGGTGGCCGAGGTGGATGAGCGACGTTGGCGCGACTAGTGGTGGTGAAGGTTTGGTTCTATGGCGTGAAGAAGAAAAGGAGCTGAGATGGGATTGGGTTTTGGGTTTTGCGCAGGGAGAAAGAAAAGTGAAGGAGAAATTGAGATGAGAGTGGAGGAAAATGAGTGTATCACATTATATTTTGATATGATGTAAATGTACACTCAGACGTCGTTTTGGGTGTGAAGTAGTGTCAAATCAAAATATCCAACAAGCATTAGCTCTTCCTGAAAAGGAGGTACTCCAGCCGTACCTTCTTGTACGGCTATCTTGTTAGGACTTCACTCCAGTCACCAGCCCTAGATCCAGTGGAGGCTGAGTGCAATAATGAAAGGGAAAAAGGGCTTGTCAGGGGGAAATTGCATTGAGAAAAACAAGTTGTCAGACGCCAACATTGTACACACACGATCACGCAAGATCTGTGTGTCCTTCCCCTCTTTAAATTTTTTTCAGACTGTTATTTATCCTAATTTCATAATATTAGTCTCTCGATAATTAATTCGTATCGATTTAATTATCCCATAAATTCCGATATCATATTCCATATAATAATCCAAATTTTTTGGGATCAAAATAGTTATCCCTAGTGCGCAACATTTATAACGTCACATTATAACGTAATCGTTACCTACTCGTTAACTTTATTTATGCGTTATAACGTTATTCGTTTATTATAACTATTTGCGCATTCATTTTATATGTACTTTACCTATACGTTATACTGAAATTATAACATACTTTATATATTTAAATTACGGAATTTTTTGGGTATTACATCACCTCCAATTTTTAAAAAGTTTTGTCCTCGAAACTAAAATCAAGTAGAGGTAAGTGAGAAGGACTTACTGTAAAATGGATACGGCTAACGCTTCCGCATTGTTTCCTCCTCCTCCCAAGTAGCCTCCGAGGTCAAATGATTAGCCCAAAGAACTTTGACCAATGATTAGCCCAAATATTAGCTTCCGCATCGTTTCCTCCTCCTCCCAAGTAGCCTCCGAGGTCAAATGATTAGCCCAAAGAACTTTGACCAATGAAATAGTTTTATTCTTAAGGACCTTCTCGCGACAGTCCAAGATCTGATGAGGCTGTTCCTCGTATGTCAGGTTTTCTTTTAGAATAATTGGCTCATGTTGAATGATACATGGAATACATAATGCATGACTGAAAGATCAATTGGTAGTGAACAACTTCCCCTACTCGCTCCAGAACCTCATAAGGTCCTACATAAAGGAAACTCAGCTTTCCTTTCCTTCCAAACCGCATAACGTCCTTCGTGGGAGAAACCTTCAGAAATACATGATCCCCTATTTCAAAATCGAGCGGCCTTTGTTTCATATCTGCATAAGAATTCTGACATCCTTCACCGTCTTTATCCTAGTTCTGATTTTGTAAAGACCTGAAAAATTTGAGATAATTTATTTTCTCAAATAATAACAAAAAAAGTATATTACTGAATGTCGCGATTTATACAATGAGGTTATAAAATTCGTTTGTCAAAAATCATGATCAAAATATGATAAGGATCCGAAAAACTTTGTAAAATTTAGTTTCACGATAATTAACGTAAATAGTAAATAATCGTATGTTATAATTTGATTTATGGGGTTAAAAGACCTGTTTGACGATATAATAAGGAAAGAATATAAAATATGAATGAAATGAAACCCTAATACGCAAATATAGGGAAATACGATCTTAATACGAAGATACCGTATTTATACGAAAATAACCTAAACCTAATTTTGGCACTTATTTCCCTTATGTCAATGTTTACTCCATCTAAATTAAGTTATTTATCCACTAATTATTTACTAAAACTATTTTAATTGATTTATTTCTTATAAATAAAAGCTCTCTTCTCCTTAAAAAACTTCTTACAAACAAAAAAACACTCCTTGTCATGTAAGAGAAGAGATAAGCAAGAGAAAAGAAGAATGAGAGTTTGAGAAGAAGAGGAGAAGTTAGGGTTCATTATTAATCAGAGAAGGTGATCATCTTGTTTATAAATTTTATGAAAAATCATAAACTCTGTGATAAATTCCAATTTTAATATGTGTTGAATTCTCACGTGTCTAGTTTTTGATAAAGTTGATAGATCATAATTTGAAATTGTGAATCTCAAGATATAAATCAAAATATAACGATATGTTAATCTATAAATATTTGTTACAGGGATCACTTTGTGACTTGATTTGAAATTACACAAAAAGAGTTAGAAAACGAGCCTTATATCAATAAAAAGCCCTTGATGTCTAGTTTCCAAACAGTTTAAAAATTTAGATTTGGAGTTATATGCAAGGATTTATATATTGATAAGTGAAGCAAGTTTAAATTGTCTGATGTAGCTGAAAATATAAATATCAACGAATAAATTAGTATTATTGGTAAGGTTTCATGATGAAAAATCTAATTCTATGAAAAGATTATAGAGTTTAGTTTATTTAGAATTTTACAAAATTATTCTTAGAGCTATATACGAGATGTTATAGATTTAAACGTGTAGAAGGATTATGTTGGACCTAATCCAGAAATGAACCGTTTTGACCCCGAAATAACTTCAAATGTTCACAAATATTTTTAATGATGATAAATACATAAAATCATCATCATGAACTATCAAAATAAGTATAAAAGTCTTTTCTCAAAGCTTGACAACATCACATAATATTATATGGCGGTTTTTCAAGAAGTACAAACAAATATGCTTAACTCTATAACGTGAACAATCATTCATAAGGTTGTGTTCTAATACTCACATCCTATTATATTATAGAACTTGAAGACGCTGCTCATTATCACTTAAGGACGAGGCTAAGCATCTGCATGTGAAGAACTGTGATAAAAGATAACGTTTAGATTTATTGTATGTGGCGATGCGTATTATTATATCATGAGTATAATAATATGCATTGAAATGTTTGGACGTAGTTACTAAATATGACTGACGTAAAATACTGACTGCAACTGTTGTGTGTTGTGTACTAAATTTTGAGTGTTGTGGAGCGTTTTTACATGGTGTATGTTATGCGTTATTTGCTAGTATAATGAGAGTGATTGTGTGAAAGGAATGTAAATCCACAATTGATGAGATAATTTCGTAGTATAAAACACAAAGAGTATTGTGTTTGTCGCATGTGTTATACATTGACTTAGTGGTGACATTTTTTCATCGACCTTGTGAGGTCGTTTTAGTATGAGAGTATCTCATTGTAAGAGTCCCCGGGCTCCGGTTTGGCTTATCCCTTTTTCACGGATGTCCCTTTTGCTAAAGTTGAAGAGAGCTTACTTATAAAATTGAATAAGTCATATCAAGGACACAATTATAACATTGAGGGTATCTATTGTCTGTCGTCTCTGTGTGATTGAAATAATGATAAGTATAATAAAGTCTTGAGTGAATCATTGAGTGCAGCAATGCGTGAGACTTGCACCGGGGACCTGTCGTGTCACAGTGTCATTGTCTCAGTTTGTTTGATATGGACGTCTTGACTGTCATATCATAAAGGGTATGATGGTAGTAATAACGTTGATAATGTCTGGAGTGTCGATGGACGTGTAGTTTCAAGCGCTGTTACGTGGTATTAAGTATGCTTATATGACTAGGATGAATCACTGGTATGCTTGTGATGATAATTATAAATACCAGATTGGCATAATAATTTCATAGTACTGGAACAAAGGATCCAAGTGATCATTTCTCTTTTCTTTTATTATCTTCTTCTCTCGTGTAACCCCTGCTAAGGGGGCCGACACGTTATAGAACTCCTATAACTCACGGTTATTATTTTATTTTATTTTTTCTGTGTCTTTCTTCTTCTTTTTGTTACAAAAGAGAGAATTGAAGGAGAAGTATGACCTAAGATTTGATGCTAGATGTGTGAAAGGTATTCTGATCTTAGAAAGAGATATAAATTCCGCTACAAAGGTGATATTTTGAGTTATGATTGAGTACATCAAAATTTTCTAAACTAATGATGTATGAGTGACTTTAGCTTAATTCTTATTACTAAGTCAGGAAGTATAGTTTTTGCTTAGCTGAGGCGTTACGCCAGCGGCAGTGACGTCATATGTATCATTAATAAGCAATAGAGAGTCGAGAAGTTACAGATTTGCGTAATGGCCTCAGACATCTGTTGCACCGTTTCGGGTCCGATCACATTCGTATCCTCGTTGTCGTCCCAGTAAACAGAAGTCCTACACTTTCTTTCATACAGCGCCTCGTATGGCACCATGCCAATATTGGTGTAAAAACCGATTTTGTAAGTGAACTCTACCAAGGACAAGCAGCGATCACACGACCCTTGGAAATCGAGAGCATATCTGCCAGCGTCTGACTTCCTTTTGTCTGCTTATCTGACGATGGATGAAAAGCAGTGCAAAGTTCAGCTTTGTGCCGAAAGTTTCTTGTACGCTCTTCCAGAAGTGTGCTTGGAATCTGATATCTCTGTCACAAACTATGGACTCTGGAGCCCCATATAATCTAATAATCTCCCGGACATACTCCTCTGCAAGACGATCTACACTCCAAGTGGTCTTGATTGGTAGAAAATGTGCAGTTTTTGTTAGTCAATCAACGATCACCCATATAGAGTTCATTCCTTTTGTCGTTGTTGAGAGCCCGACTACGAAGTCCATGAAAATTGATTCCTATTTTCATGTAGGAATTTCTAACGGTTGTAATAATCCTTCAGGTCGTTGATGTTCGATCTTGACTCACTGACATGAGATACATTTCGTCACAAACTCAGCGACTTTCCTTTTCATGTTTCCCCTCCAGAAGTGTTGACGTAGATCCTAGTACATCTTATTACCTCCTGGGTGGACAGAGTAAGGGGTTTGATGTGCTACTTTCATGATCTTTCTCTTCAAGGTATCGTCATTAGGCACACAAAGGCGCCCTTGAAACCTTAAAGAACCATCTTCGTGGATTACAAAACCTACCACTTTCCCTTGCTGAGTTTCTTGCCTAAGCTTCCCCATCTGTTCGTTAGTCTTCTGAGCTTGTAGTATCTCCTCTCGCAAGGTTGGTTGTACTAGCATGTTTGCAATCATGCCTTCACTAGCTTCTGGTCAAATCTCAATCCCAAGTTTACAGAAGTCGTTAATTAGCTTCGTTTTTGTGATTTTCAACAACCGCAGAGTGCCTTCTGCTTTCCTAACCTTCCTGCTTAAGGCGTTAGGTACTACATTTGTCTTTCCAGGGTGGAACTGAATGTTCATATCGTAGTCTTTCAGTACTCCAACCATCTTCTCTGTCGCATATTCAGCTCCCTCTGGGTGAATATATATTTCAGACCTTTGTGGTCAGTGAAGATCTGACACAAAACACCGTATAGAGCAAACACTACCGTAGCTACCTCGAGGTCATGAGTAGGGTAGTTTCGCTTGTATGGCTTCAACTGCCTTGAAGCATATCATGCATAGGTAATGACTTTGCCATGTTGCATGAGTATACACCCAAGGCCCTGTATGGATGCATCGCTGTAAATGCAGAATCCCTCTTCATTGGAAGGGAGGGTGAGAACTGATACTGAAGTGAGATGCTTTTTGAGTTCTAGAAATGCTTCTTCACATTTATCGGCCCAAACAAACTAGCTTATTGGTCTTCTGTGTCAGGTTTGTCAAAGGCATTGCAATCTTAGAGAAGTCTTCAATAAACCTACGGTAATAACCTGCTAGACCCAAGAAACTCCTTATTTCTGTTGAGTTGGTTGGTCTTACCCAATCAATTACTGACTTAGTCTTCCTCGGATCTATCCTGATTCCTTCATCAGAGACTACGTGACCAAGGAACGCCACTTCCTGCAACCAGAACTCGCACTTCTTGAGTTTGGCATACACCAGAGCTCGCAGTGTTTTCAGAATAGTTCAAAGATGCTCTTCGTGATCTTGTTGCGACTTGGAGTACACCAAGATGTCATCGATAAATACAACTACAAATACGTCGATGTAAGGTTTGAAAACCGGGTTCATTATATCCATAAACACTGCATGAGCATTCGCAAGTCCAAACGACATCACAAGAAATTCGTAGTGCCCGTAGCTTGTACGGAAGGCAGTCCTTGGTACATCATCAGGTCGGATACAAAGTTGGTGATATCCTAAGCGAAGACCTATCTTAGAGTACACCGATGTCCCCTGAAGTTGGTCAAATAGATCGTCAATTCTCGATAGAGGATATCGATTCTTGATGGTAGACTTGTTTAGATCACAAGAGTCAATGCAAAGTCTCATGTTTCCATTCTTTTTCTTCACAAATAAAATTGGTGCGCCCCATGGGGACATACTAGGACGAATATAACCCTTCTACAAAAGTTCTTCCAATTGACCCTTGAGTTCTTTCAACTCAGCAAGTGCCATACGGTGTGGAGCCTTAGAGACAGGTGCTGTACCAGGCACTAGGTCAATGGAGAAATTTACTTCTCTTACTAGCGACATATCAGAAATTTTCTCGGGAAATACATCGGGTTAATCTCGTACCACCGATATTTCAAAGAAGGGAATTTCTTTTTCTGTCAAATCCTCCAGGCTGTAAAGATAACCCTAGTAGCTTTTTCGTAACAGTTTTTGTGCTGTGAGAACCGAAACTAGTTGAAGATCGTCTCACCTTTGAACTCTTCAGTATTATCTGCTTTTCCTCATAGTTGACTATTGCTTTATGTCTTTCTAGCCAACTCATCACCAAATGACGTCGAAATCATGGAGATCAAAAATAATGAGATCGATCGGGAATTCCTCACCTCCTAGGGTTACAGGAGCATAGAGATGACACGTTCATACACGATGACATCTCCAGTCGGAAACCCAATATGAATTCTGTTTTGCATTTCACTTTATTCTAGACCGTTCTTCTCCAAGAAAGACTTAGCAATGAAGAAATGAGTTACACTAGAATCAAATAGATAGTAGATAATACTAGAAAAGAGTTCGAGGTTATCGGTCACGACAGCTCTACTCTGTTGTGCCTCCTGTGGGTTCATCATGCAAACCCGGTTTGCTGGCGGCTGATGAGATAGCCCTACTCTATTTAGTGGTACTGCAGGACGCACAACCACCAATGCCCTCTCAGTATTACCCCCTTGATTGTTATTCCTCTACGCACAGTTTTTACTCATGTGACCGTGTTCCCCGTAATTGTAGCATGTAAGTGACTGACAGTCCTTTGCATAATGTCCCATCTTTCCGCATTGGAATCACTTCACATTGCTTGATGACTGATTCTGATTTCTGAAGTTAGGTGGGCGATTTCTATTTGAGCTTGTCAGGGCGCCGTGGGAGTGCCTCATGTGGGTTCATCATGAAAACCCGATACTGAATTTTTTGGGATCAAAATAGTTAACCCTAATGCGCAACATTTATGATGTTATAACGTTACCTTTATTCGCGCGTTATAACATTATCCGTTGGTTATAATTATTCGCATCTTCATTTTATACGTACTTTACGTATACGTTATAACAAAATTATAACGTACTTTATATATTTAAATTACGAATTTTTTGGGGTACTAACATAGAGATTATGAGAGGCTTTCTCAACGATTTGAGCGAAACACAAGAAAGATTGAGAGATAGAGAGAGACAATCGTTATAATCGTGTGATTCGATTAGTGGAATATTTCTTGTGGGGTTGTTTCTCCCGACGATCGGGTTTTTTCCACGTTAAATCTTGCGTTTGTTGCTTTATTTCTTGTTTGTATTGATCCTTGAAAGATTGTGGTATTTGGATTGATCGGATTCTCGGGTTGAATTCGGATCGAATTCGTAACAAGTGGTATCAGAGCTTTAGGCTACGTCACACAAGGGAAAGTTCAGATCTTTGAAGGGAAAGATTGGATCTTTGCGCTAAAGATCTTTGATAAAGATTGAAACTTTCGGAATTGGTTTGTTGCGCAGACGAGAAGATGATGAATACGATGAAATTCGAGATCGAGTCGTTCGATGGGTAGACGAACTTCAACATCTGCTAGAGTACGATCAAGGATATCTTAGTCCAACAAGGACTACTAAAGGCACATAAAGGCAAAAATTCCGTTGACATGAAAGAGGAAGATTGGGAAGAGATGGAAGAGAAGGCGATAGCTACCATTCGCTTCAATCTCGTGCCAAAGGTGAGATATCAGGTTTTAACGTAGACTTCTCCCAAGATGTTGGGGGATAAACTGGAGAATATCTATATGTCGAAGTCGTTGTCAAATAAGCTATTCTTGAAGATAGATCTATTTCATTTGAAGATGAAGAAAGGAGCAGATTTGAACGATCACACTGCAAAGTTCAATAGGTTGGTGACTCACTTGACCAGTTTAGAGGTGAAGGCAGATCCGGAAGATTAAGCCTTGATCTTATTGAAGTCACTTCTTACTTCCTATGCTACACTCAAGACAACCTTACTTGTTGGGAGAGACAATTTGAAGGTTGAGGATGTGCTCTCTGCGGTGCTTGATGCGAGTAAGTTGAACCCAATTCCGATCAATGAAGATGAAGGCTTAGTAGCGACGTCCAACTCCAAGAGGAGGACGAAAGACAAGTCTCAGGTGGAGTGCTACAAGTGTCACAAGTTGGGACATTATGTGATGGAGCGTCTGGAGAACAAGAATAGAGGGAGAAAGTCAAGTTTTGCGAATGTGACAGAAGAAAACCATGACAGTGAAGATGGAGTGCTCTACATGATCTTAGATTCATCGAATCTTCAAAAAGGTTCTACGACAGGAAAATATATCGATTCTGATACTAGAAAAAAAATCCCCAGTCTCTTAAGTTTTAGTCAAAGGGTGGTATCTGATACTAGGAATTAAGAAAATAGGGGGAGCCTAGTAGGAATATTTCCAACTGTAATATGCACATGTCTTGCCTACATTTTAGGATTTAAAGCATCTTTTGGAGTTAGAGTGAGCCTTGATATGCTCTTTTCTCTTGACAGTCAATAATGGCAAAGTCGATATCCTTAAGGAACATCAAAGTTATGTCCTCGAGTTAGTCTTCTAAACAAAGGTCTAGATGCCCTTCTAAGGGGGCGATTAGCTTATAGGTGTTGTAACTTCGATGATACCGAAACCCCGATCTCACGGTTACGAGAGAAAGATTTCTATCATTTCGATGATATCGAAACCCCGATCTGATGGTTAGGAGAGAAAAGTTGTTATCATTGAGCTAATCCTTCTAAACGAGCGCCATGTCCTTGATCCTCTTCATTTCCTATCTTGATCCACACGAACACTTCATTCCAAGGGTTGAGCACAATGAATAAATTTCACGCCAATAAAGATATCTAAGTTCTTTTGTTCCTAGCTCATCGAGTTTCGAAGAACATAACATCGGCCTCCAAAACGTATCCCTTTATCATCCTTTTGCCTAATTATGATTACCAAGCCTAATCAACAAAACACAATCAAAATCATTCTCGCAAATCGACCATCCACGCAACAAATTCATGACAAGTACAAACATTTTCCATCCAATTAGTGTGCCAAATGAAAAGAAAACTCACGCTTGGCAGCGGCCTGAAAAGAGAGTCGTCGGCGACTCAGACACGCAGGGATCGGCGGCGTTGACTAATTTTTTTTTTATTAGTCAATGTCCGTTGAGTACTGGTTTTGGATATTTACTACTGGTCGGAAGATAAATAACGCTCTTCTACTCTGTTTGTCTAGATCGGTAGATGGATATTTTTTGGGTTAACAAAATTGTTGATTAATATGTCATAAATAATTTTTTGGATTTGAAAATCAACGATTAAGATTAAAAAAAATTATGTTAATTAAAAAAGGAATCAATTTTATTTTTAAAACCCGTGACGTGCAAATTCAAAAATCTAATTACAAATAACTTTATTAATGACTAACCATAAATACATTTTCCCTATTAGGATTTGTTAATTGAATAAAAGTAGCAGCCGTAAAAGTGTCAATAAGCAACAGCATAGGCCAAATCTCTTTTTTTTGATTTTTTTTTTGGAAAAAACACAAAAGTTAAAATCAAATAAATAAATACAAAATTCAGTTAGTTTTTTTTTTTTTTTTTTTTTTTTTTTTTTTTTTTTTTTTTTACTCATTGATGCTATCTCTTTTTCGTTAGTTAGTACATAGTCTTTTTTCTTTTCTAAAATCAAGGAGTAATGATTTTCAAGGATTTAAATGACATGGCTAGATGAAATATGTGTGATCGTTTATGACAAAATTAGTACTCAAGAATATGACTTGATGAATTATTGTTTTACTACAATTCACCGTGCCAGTCCATGAGAAGATCTCTAATAGACAAGTAGAGGACTAGTTTCATGACTTTTGCTGTCAAAATTTGCCTGAGATGAGCATCTTAGTTTCAGGAACCCACCATCAACATGGGAATAAGGCTATTAAAATGGAAGTAAAACCGATTATCGGACCGTGTCCGAAATCAATTGAATAGTTTAATAAATGATGCGGTTATGGTTGCTAAAATGAGATCAATTAATATACGGTTCGGGTCGGTTCGAAAGCCGATAAACCGTCGGTGCAATCTTTTATTGAACCGACTTCAGCCGATAAACCGAGTCCATTTATCACATCGAATCTCCAATTTATTTATCCCTGAGATCACATGACATGGGCTGGCCTATAGTGAGGTTTATTGGCCCATAGTAATGAGCTAAAGAGGGGCAAGAGCATGGGTTTTGGGTCAACGTCAATGTCCAGGGCTTTGTGCTTTGGTGACCCAGAGTTGCAAAGGAAGAAAAGGGTTGCTGGTCCAGAGACCAACCCAATTTACAAAACCCTAGAACATGTTCCTCACTGGAATCTCTGGAATCATCCTCACTGCCTCAGTTCCTCACTGTCATCGCCGCTTAATTTCCATAAACCCTAGAACATGAATTAGAACTCTTGGGTTCCTCTTAATTTCGGTAATATTTTTGATATTGTTTCGTCATTCTTGTTTGCTATCTTTCTGAGTCTCAATTATTCTATAATTTTATTATTCTCGATCGATTGTTTCGGGTGCTGAAATTCTATCGTTTGATGTTTATTCTGTAGATGCTATGGAGAATTCAACTCTTGATGTTGAGATGGTTGCCTCTACATTTGATATGACAGTATCACAACAAAATCCTCTGCCTACTGTCAATGGTAGAAGAGAAGATGAAGAGATAGATGGCGATGATTCTGAACAAATTGAAGAAACACAGAAAACCAGACGGAGTCGCCCTAGGACAGCTATATGTTGGACATAGTTTATACTGATTGAACTGAAAGAAAAAGGAGGTAAGCCAAAAGCTCGATGTAAGAAATGCTTTAAAGAATTTATGGCTGATCCAAGATCTAATGGAACAATTAGTTTGAATAATCACATGAGGAAATGTCCTAAGCATGAAAACAAGGACATTCATTAGATGTTGATGAACCAATCTGAGATGGGGTGTTAACCTTGAGAGATCATAAGATTGATCCGGATGTACTCAGGGAGATGATCTTGACTTTGGTCGTGAAACACGAACTTCCTTTAAGATTCGTTGAGTGTGAATAATTTAGGAAATTGCTCTTATATGTGTACCCGAGCTATAACACCATAAGTAGAGTGACTCTATTGAATGATGTTCATAAACTCTACAAAAGAAAAAAGCTAAATATCATGGAGGGCTTGAAAAACTCTAGGGGAGAGGTGTCAGTTACGACTGACTTGTGGACTTCCATAGCCAATGATGGTTATATGGCTCTTACTGCCCATTTTATTGATGATCAGTGGGTTTTGCAGAAGAGATTGATTAATTTTATGGTCTTGCCTCCACCACACACTGGCGCACATATCTGTGATGCGATTAGTCAACTATTGGATAAATGGAAAATTGAACAGAAATTTTTTTCTATTACTGTCGACAATGCAAGTTCCAGTGATGTGTTTGTCACTTACTTGAAACCTCATTTGAATTTGAAGAATTTGTTGGTGTGCGATGGAGAATTTTTTTCATATTCGGTGTTGCCGTCACATTTTGAACCTTATTGTGAAGGATGGAGTGCAATTGATTGATGATTCTGTGAAAAAAATTCGGGAAAGTGTGAAGTTTGTCAAGAGTTCACAAGCTAGGAAGGCGAGATTCATAAGCAGTTGTTCCAAAGTAGGTTTGGCTACTAAGAGGGGTTTTCATAGAGATGTGTCTACGAGGTGGAAATCAACATTTCAGATGCTTGATGATGCTTTGTTTTATAAGAAAATTTTTGATGACTTAGAGAAAATGGATATCAATTATTCATCTTGCCCTACACCAGAAGAATGAAAACGAATTGAAATACTCACTAAGTTCTTGAAGTCTTTTAATGAGATCACTAAGGCGTTGTCTAGATCAAAATATCCAACTACAAACTTGTATTATCTGAGTGTGATGGAAGTTTAATTGATTTTGAGGGATGGCTGTTTTTTCGCCTCTAAGTTTATGGAAAAGACAATTGACAAAATGAGGGAGAAGTTCAACAAGTATTGGGAGGAGTATTCAATGATTTTATCAATTGCCGCTGTTTTGGATCCGCGCTACAAGCTGGAGATTATTGAATGGGCATATGAGAAGATTTATGGTGCAGATAAACAGTTAATTGGCGAAGCAGTCAGACATGTTAAGTTTGCTATGGAACGACTCTATGAAGAATACAAGAGCATGGCAAAGGGGGATATTAATCCTCAGGATGATATCGATGCATCAATCGAGGTAAGAATTCATGTTATTGAACTGTAAACATTCATGTCATGGTAAGAATTCATTGTATGGGGTTGTTTCTTGAACTGTGCTATTGAACTGTGCTATTGAACTGGTTTTATATATATAATGTTATTGAACTATGCTATTGAACTAAGACTTCATTAGTTGTTGTTTGGTTTATTTTCATACTATCGACCTTATTTTCATAATGTTAGGTTCAGTAATTAGTATATCAAGTGTTGCTTTATCTCTTATGATTTTTAACTGCTACTATGTTGTAGGATCCATTTGCTTCTTGGGCAAAAAGGAAGAAGTGCAGTGTTAGTGAGAAGTCGAAACTCGATCAATATTTCGAAGAGTCAAAGAAACCATGGATCAAGAATTATGATGTTCTAACTTATTGGAAGCAATGTGAGAGCCAACTTCCTGACATGGCTCGTATGGCACGTTGTATCTTGGCAATACCTGTTTTAACAGTGGCTTCCGAATCATCTTTCAGTGCAGGAGGTAGAGTTATCGACAAATGAAGGAGTAGTTTGTTCCCTAAAAATGTTGAAGCTTTGGTATGCCTTCTGATTGGATGTATAACATGAACTTTAAAGGTACTCCTATATTTATAATATTGTTATCTATTTCTGGACATCACAGATCGTGTAGCATATATAAACTAATAACTAAATCTATCTTATGTTATAGTTGGGACAGATTTGATTGAAGAAGGCGAGAAGTTATCGGAGGCATTAGGAGATGTTCTCGTAACAGAACCAATCCCATCGGTATCATCTTCTAGCTAATGTCAGGTTTGTAAATTTTGTTTTCTTGATGTATATGTTGTAAAATCAGAACCTTTTTCTTGATAATGCATATATACGTAGGGTTACATGCTAATTATTCGCGATCAACTTGATCATCTTTGGATTTGTGCACGAGCTGCAATTGAAATGAACCTGTAACACTCAAAAACTTATCTTTTTTGTTCTGCAGATGGTTGGCTTTGCTCATTCCACAGCTGTGACGAACACACATGGCTTCAATTTTGATCAATGTAGTTCAACATTAATTTTGCCTTTTGTAATATAAGAAGTTCGGTTTGTGTTTTGCGGTTCTTGTTTTTGATTTTGAGATGCTAAGTTGTGCTAGAAGTTTGGTGTTCATCTTGTTTTGCAGGAAAGACACACACATCTTTCCTTAATTTTGCATTCTGATCAAAAGTTTTCATGTTTGTGTTAGGAGTTCCCTTTATGTCTGGCGGTTCATGTTTTGCATTTTGAGATGTTATGTATGCGCAATTAACTTTTATATGTAACTGTCATATTGGAATGCGGAACTAAACCCGATTAAAACCAAATAAAAACCGTTTGAATCGAAAAAATCAAAACCGTTTAAAAGCCGCGAAACTCGAAACCAATTAATAAATAGTAACGGTTTTTATTTTCAAATCGATTAATTAATTGATTCGATTTTGATTAGACGTATAAAAATCGAAACCGATAAAAAAATCGAACCGTTTAATCGAAATCAAACCGAGTAACAGCCTTACATGGGATCCAATCGAAAACCAACAATAGAAGAGAACCAGGGCCCAGAGATTCGACTCCAGAATTAGCAGATGTGCCTCCATGTATATTTTCTTTCATTAAGAAAGGTCACTATACGTTGCTGAAGCTTCTTCTTGTATCTTCCACTGGATTCTTGGCTGAATACTTGGACATTGCAGAATGAAATAAGGTGTATGGACATACCACACCATATGCGCGTGGCAAGTCCATAAATACTGGGGCAGAATAAGAAATTATGTCTGATGACACAAAACAGGTACGCAAACCAACCTCGATTTTCATAAGTAATCCAATATAGCTCAGTGAATAGAGCACATAATATAGCATTCTGTCATTCCTCGGATTACAAACCACAAAAACGCATCAGCTGTTAGTACTACCAGAAAATGCCGCAGCCAAAATAACCAAGTACCTATAAATATCATCGGGAAATGACAGTAGAATCTAAAGAGAACCATGGTACCAGCAAAAAAAAACTGTAAAAGTTGGGGACAAAATCCGAGCTTAAGAAACTACAACTTCAGGTTGCAAGATCTCGATCGCATCAGATATAAAGCAACAAAGCCGCCCTTCGACGGTCAAACCAGTGACAATCTCCTGCAACGCCATCAACTCCTCCTGAAACTCAGGATGCAAAATCAGGGAAAAGAAATGAACGTCCAGCACCAACCCAAGCGACTTCACAACACGTTCTAACGTCGGAACCCATCTGCACAATTTCAGCCTTAACACAGTTTCCGCCTCACGACAGGGCCCGACCATAGGAAACCTCTCATACTTCCTCAACCACTTCCCAAGATACCTAACCAACCGCAATGTCTCCTCAACATTCAACCTCCCGACGGCAGCACTAAACACGACCTCATCCGCCTCACCCGACGCAAACACAAAGTGCAACCCCAGCTCCGACATTGTAAACCCATCATACCCCATCATGAGCAAAACCGTCGCCTCCTTTGCCACCATCATCTTCCTCTCCCCAACCCTCCCACCATCCCTTGCTGCCTCACACGCTGCCGCCATCTCCCTTTCCCACTCCTCCCTCACACCCTCCATCCCCCTCACCTCCCCAAAAAAATACCTGATAATCAAGCTCAAATCCGACGATCCCCAATCCGAAAACTGCCTCAAACACAACACAACCATCTCCGACCTCCCTTTCTCGACCACCTTCCCAATCAAACCCTCCCACAACCCATACTCAATCACTCCCTCACCACCCTCCTCAATCAACCCCCTCAAAACCCCCCAATTCTCCAACCCAATACACCCCTCAATCGCCAACCCCATCACATCCCTCCCAATAAACCCCCCCAATTCCCCTATTCTGTCAATACCCTTTTGTTTTCTGATCCCCAATTTGTCCCTAATCTGACCCAGAAAGGACTCCACCATCTGGGTGAACTCTTGGGCTGAGATGGAATTAGGGTTTTTGAGTTTGCGTTTGAGTTTGGTGTAGAACTTGGAATTGAGGGATGAGATGAGGGAATCGGTGTCGGGGATTGAGAATCCGGTGATGGGTTGGATCAATGCGGTCGGGTTCGGGTCGGGTTGAGGTGGGTCGAAGGTGAAAGGGATTGGGTGGGGTGGTGGGTTTGAAGGGAGAGTCGGGGTTGTGGTGGATTTGGTGATGCGGTCGAGGAGAGTCATGGCGGCGGCGGCGGCGGCGGCGGCGGAGAAGAGGCGGGGGAGACGGCGGCGGCGGAGAGGTTTAGGGTTTTGGGGAAAAGAAAGAAAGGGTTGATGGTGTGATGAGGATGATATGTATGCTTCCGAAGTGTTATCGAGCTGGGAGACTCAGTGCTGTGAAGTTTGGATTGCGTTGCTTATACAGTCCCTTTTCCCTTTTTTTTAATTCTCTAAATTTTTATAGTTTTAGGAGTTCTGTTTTTCGGATCCAGAGTTGTACCATTATTTATATTTTTTTCGTTTTATATTAATCATAATATTCTTTTATTTATTTAATCATAAAAAATATAATCTTTTCTTTTTTTTAATATTTTAACATAAAAAAATCAAATTAATCTCATCTGTTATAATATATCTATTATTTTCTCTCATAATTGTTATAATAAACCCCACTATCATAAAAAAATATCCTTTTTTTAATCAAAATTTATACAAATTCAACACTCGCATCAAGTTTCGTACCGGATCAAAACGTTTCAATAAATATGAACGAAAGGTAAAAAACATTACAATATTTTTTACCCTTTAAAAAAACATTACAACATTTTTAGTAGAAATAACACAGGATCAAAAATAATATCAAACGTTGCTCATCCTTTAATAATTTGGAGATCCATATGGTAAACAATAAAAGGACCAGTAGCAGCAGTTGATCATGGACCGGAGAAATAGACAAAATCCCATAATTTTCAAAATTCAAAACAACAAATGAAAAACAAAAAAATAAAAATAATATTTGATTTGATTTGATTTTTGTTTGTTTGTTTTTTTTTTTTTTTTTTTTTTCTATTATTGTTACCCATAAATACCTTCTGCTGCTCATAAGAAAATACATAACATTCTGAATTCACTTATTATTATTCAGTTTAATTCAAATTAATAGATGTTTAACAATAATACTACCAATTAAACGTTGCTCAATGCTCGAATAATATCACCTAAAACGGGCACCTACATATTATTTTTCATGATTCGGTAAATAACAAGTGTAAAGTAAGTTCTTAATTCACGATCTTTAATCAATGGAGATATGGGGACCACTGCGGTCCTTTCACAAACGTTCAAATAATTTTTATTTTTTTTTAAGAAAAAAAATTAAATTTGAAATTTATAAAAGTGAACTTAAATAAATTTTGTGAAAATGATTGCAGTAATATGGTTATCGTTACTATAATCCTTTTTCCTATTAATAAATTGCATGGTGCATGGGATGACACCATACAAGAAATATAAGATCAAAAGTTCGGCCCAATATTATTGTGTTTGGGAAAAAAGATATATGTGACATGACATATATAAAGATAGATGTAACTCGCATGAAAAATACAATAATTTGACTTGCATAAATTTTTACATGTGAGTTGAATATTTGATATTTTTTCTTACATGTCATGAAGTTTACTGTATCATTTGAAAGATGAGTTACTAAAGGTGAAATTGAATTAGGGTTTTTGAGTTTTTATTTGAGTTTGATATAGAACTTGGAATTGAGGGATGAGATGAGGGAATCTGATTTCAGGATTGAAAATCCAATGAGAAGGTGAAGAAGAGAGGTCGGGTTTGGGTCCGGGTCGAGTTCGAGGGAGAGGTGGGGTGAGTCAAAGGTGAAGGGGATTAGGTGGGGGTGATGAGGTTAAAAGAGAGGAGGAGGAGGAGGTGGACTTGATGATGCAGTCTAGGAGAGGTGGTGGAGGGTTTTGGGAGGAGAGGGAAGGGTTTTTGAACCGATGAGGATGCTATGTATGCTTCCGAATTGTTATCAACTAGTAACACTACATATTACGTACATCACATTGCATCGTGTAATGCACACTACCTTGATAGTTATTTGATATCACTGTAAGATATGTAATTTCTCAGGATCATCAACATCAGGTTTATTCATGGATTTTTGTTCGTGAATTTCTCATCAAACACAATCTTGAGAATCAAGAAATAAATAATTAAACGGAAAATATATAACCCTTCAAGCGATCATCATATCGATATTATGGGATAGCCATAGGGGCGGAACTAGGGTTGTCAATTAACCGGGCCGGGCCAGGTTTTGGTCTGGGCTTCGAAGCCCAACACTGTAGCTCGAACGGGCCGACCCTGTCTGTGGGTCTTGGTCGGACGGGCCTCATGGACTTTGCCCCCGGCGGATCCCTATCCGGCCTGGCCCATGGTCCGAGCTTCCGGTTGATCGGACGGACCGAACTTTTATCCGTCTGACCCGATCAACCGAAAGCTCTTTTTTAAAAAAGAGCCGTTGGTAGAAACCAGTGACGTTTTTTCAAAAACCGTCAGTGGTTTTTGTGATAATTGTGTACATATTTTGGGCAGAACGTTGGGAATTTTGAAAAGATGAAAACCGTCAACGGTTTTTGTGAAAACTGTGTGCATATTTTGGACAGAACGCTGAAAATTTTAAAAATCGTCAATGTTTTCTTAAAAACGTCAACGATTTTTGCTTTATATTTCATATTTTTAATATTTTTTCCGGACCGGACTAAAGTCCGTCCGTCGGGCCGGATCAAGTCCGGATCATGGCCGGATCGGATCGGACCGGACAATTCAAGTCCCAAAACGATGTCCGATCCGGCCCGTGTCCTTGGACCGGGCTTCGAAAATCCCGTCCGACAGCTATTGGGCCGGACCAAGTCCGGACAAAACTCGGACGGACCGGGCCGATTTTTGATAACACTAGACGGAACCAAGGGATACGAGCGGAGGTCTCGATCCCTCCCATGGTTTTATTGGGTGTGTGTTATGTATAACCATTGATGGTTTAATATATATATTTGATTGAATTGAAATAATGAATATATAATTTATTGGTTTTTCGTGTGGGTAAGAAAACTGTGTATGCGGGGTTAAATCCCCTTCACCATTGAATCTTCAATTTGTCTTTTTTCCTCCCCTAATTGTGTGTCCATTATTGTTTTTATTCCTTTTAATTTTATTTTGATAATGCTTTCAGTTCATTTATTCTACTTCCCTTTTTCATTTTTTCTGGTCATTCTTTCCTCATTGTGTTAGTTCTTTTTCTTTTTCTTTTTTCATTTGGCGTATATTATGGTTCTTGCAACAATTGTGGGTTCTCAACCCCAAATTGCACCCTTCTCTCATATATATACTTTCTCCAAAATCACTTTTAATACCCTTGTTTTTTTTTTCTTTTATCATCATATATTCAGTTTTATAAATTATTTTTTTGATGATTTAAACATATCAAAGAATCATTTTAAATTTGCTATTGATTTCAATTTGTTCTTTCATTTCAATTTGTTCTTTCATTTCAATTATGTTGTATCCCACATGTTTACAACCTTAATTTTTCAAATTTTTTTTGAATTGATTATATTTAAAGATGATTGGAAAAGAAATCACAAAGGAAAATGTACATACGATGGAAGTGGAACTTAGATCGCCATTATAAAAAATATCCATGAGAAAAATTCCAGTATATCGATGTCGGGCACGTTGTGGTAGTTATTGACTCTAGGACATGTAAGAGGATGTTCGGAGGAAAGATTCCATATTGGACTTTATCATTGGTTATGGAGATGAGTAGAGTGAGGATGGTTTAAGTAAAAACTTAAAGGAAGCGATGGCAGCAGCTTACGCATTTCATGTGAAGAAATATGTCATGATAAATGTTCGGCAAACAGAGACCCAGCTCAATGAGAAATATTTCGAAGATGGACTTAGGAAAAGATAGCCTTTCATAACGGAGTTCGAAGTGAAATTAAATTGGAAAACTTTTGACCGCATAAGAATCTAAAAAGATGATAAAGCGCAAGTTGTAGAGAAAGATGAGACTTATAGCGAATAAGCAGTTGCTGTCATTCGCTATGGGAAGGAGAAAGGGACCAAATATTGACATTTCTTAAGCAGTTATGACAATTGGGGAAAAATAGCTAAAAAAGGCCTTATATATGACTTCTTCTTCTTCTTCTTTTCCTTTTTTTTTTTTTTTTTTTTTTTTTTTTTTTTTTTTTTTTTGAGATTATTGGTTATGAAGATTGAGACCAAGGTGAGAGATGTGAAGCAAGGTTTTTAGTAGATCAAAATATGTAAGGATATGTGTGCATTTTGAAGAGTTGACATTGGATTAATATGAAAATTGTATCGCAGATACGATCCTGTTGTAATATTTCTCTTTGGTTAACCATCGGAGTGTTGGTTGTCACAGTTTGTTCGAGATCAAATAACAACTTAATACTTTTTGTGTGTACTTTCGTTGTTTTGCACTGGATCTCAAGTCTGATTTCCTCGAAGTGAGCATGAACATTTCTAATTTCACAGTTTGAATTTCTTGTTGGAGATTGATCGCTTTGATCATTAATTTGAGCAAGTTTTAATTATCGGATTGAAACAAAATTGAACTCGTTGGAATTTAGTTTTAAGTAGATCGATGTAGTATATTTATTTTCTCGTAATCAATTTCGAACGAATGAGAAATTAAAGCCCAAAGTGTATAACACAAATATAGTGTTGGTTGATTTGAAGGGATGTGCCCTTATAAATGATGTCTATCCATTATGAAAGATTATGTCTTTTGGATGACAATTATGATGAGATCCCCACATAAAATCCACCTTAGTTCTAGACGTAGTCTAGTATGGCCAGTTCGCATACGTCATTCAAGTAAGTTTGTCGTCATCATGAGTCTCATTCATATGAGAGAGTTCAAGGTACGAGTAAGTACGCCACGCACACGAAATTTGAGTGCTCTTATTTCGGTACGTTAGTCGTTGTATCTTGGAAGACGATTGTCATGACATCTACAAACACCAAAACAGGATAAAATCGTCTTAAGCAGCGTGAGTCCAACTCATGCTTCAATTATATTTTCATCATTCATATTATTTTGCATTCCTTGTCGTTGTTTGGATTAACCATTTCAGGTTCTCGTTTGATGAGACGATGAGTGATAGCCTGTTCGTGAAGGTACATAATTATTATCCTAACATTTCTGTAGTTCAAATTTGACGTTATGATGATGGATTTAATCAAAGTATGATGCCACTAAAATAGACCTAGTCGAATTCTGTTGATCTTGAAACTTAATCAAGATGTTCTTGGAAATACTCAATCATAATTATAAGCTTTGCTTGATTTTTCTTACCCATAATACCTATGGATTAGGGTTTCTATGCTACGCGATATGATTATGGTATGTTTGTTTGGGCTTAAAATTGATAAAAATCAACTTTAAGTCATTTAATAATTTTGGGGAAAGTATTTGCCAATTTTTTTAATTCTAACTTTAAGCAGATTTTTTGTTTAAAATCATAAGTTATTTAAACCGATTTTTTCCGTGACTGATCAAACAAAATAATTATTTTTAATCAAAATTGTTCTTTTACTAAACATCAAAGTACTATATAACACAACCGCAAAATGTCGATGTCGTTCCTTTCATATTCCTTTTATATTTTATTTGCATTATTTTTATTTCTTTTGTATTTTTTTTGTAAAATTACTTCAATCCATGTAGCAAGGGTTCTTTTTTTTTTTTTTTCTTTTTTTTCTTTATAATAGGAATGCAACTAAAAAGAAGATGGTGACCGTTCATTTTCCATTCCTATATTTTAATGCTTTTTTCGTTGAACATGAAGATGTAATGTTGTAAACATGATTAGACCTGACAAAATAAACCCAGACTCATGGGTGTCTATGGGTGTCCCCAAAAAGTTGGAGTATTTGGTCAAGAATTTATGACCCAGTTAGAGTCGGGTCTTTTTATCCATGGAAAAAAGTATCCAAACTAATTAGATCCAATCCGTGAGTGATGAGCATGAATATACTCATAATTTTTTAAATTAATTTCCTATTTAATATGTTTAAAGTTATGTTCTTTAATGTTTTAGTTTAATTTTATGTCTTAAACATCGGTGCTACTCTTTGTATGATTCTCATAGAGAAGTGAGAGGTTTTCGCATTGTTTAATTGTTTATGAAGATTTTGAAGACTTTAAAGAAGTTTGAATGCATACCGATGAAGTTTCTGATGATGTTTTGAGTTATTAAGATGTGCTTAATGCATATGAAGACGTTCTTGATTGTTTCGGATCTATTTGAAGTCGTGTTGTTGTTTTTGGAGGTGGTCACGATCATTCAAAGCATGGACACCATTATAGCTCCCAAAATCCATCCAAAGAAGAAATTCATGATCATGGCGAAGATAGAAAATGAGCTAGAACGAACCAGCACGATGGTCCAGTACAAGGACCGTCACGATCACGACGCAACTTAATTGCATGCTATTTTTGATATTTTCACACGATTTTCTTCATATTTTTTAGGGTTTTGATATCATTTTATAAAACACCATGTGGTGCTCGTTTTCAGTAGTAAATACCAGTAGAGATAGATAGAGAGCCGTCATTCTTTTAGGGTTTAGATTATATCTCAAACATTTTTTATTCTTCATTCGAGTTGCTTGGATTGGATTTTCAGAGTTTATAGCTTTTGGATTACAATATGAAGACCTTTTTCATTGGGTTGTAAGTTATTTCATTGATTATTTATGTACTTTAGTCATTTGATTCAACATATGTTGATAATGATGGTTATTCTTGTGTGTCTATCAATGTTTGTGTTGCTTTTCAATATCATGTCTGAGTAGATTAGTTAGTAGCGAGTTTTCATAATGACACGAAATAAAGGGATTATGAGATTTGTTATGTTTATCTATTAACTTTGATTTGTTTTATATGAATGATGTCAAAGATTGAAACTTTAACAAAGTTGATGAATGATTTCATTTATATTGACTACCTAAATGACTTTATCCATTAAGTATATCATGCTTAGCTTATGAATGCCTCTAAATATATTGGTCACTTATATGTATTAATAGGTTGATCTAACTAATGATTCAAGGTATTTTGATCATGTGAAGTAGCAACTAGGTAGATTATAGATCAAGTTACTTACTATAGTCTAGTTAGGATCTTTTGACATGCGAATGAGTAGACCAACTTATATTGCTATTAATTCATGTTTGGTATGTTCCTTATTTGATTCAATTATCTATATTTATGTATTCATGCTATCATGGTATAGATAGATGATTAGTTTAATCATTCAACCTATCTTGATAATTAGAACTCTAGAGAATGTGATTAAAGATATCCCATTTATTACAACCAAACCATTCATATCACATCAATATTAATTTATTATCTATAGTTTCAATGATTAATCCCTAAGTTGAGTGAAGTTATGAGAATCTTCGTCATAACCTGGTGCCTTTCTCTTTCTTTTACAAAAAAAGACCGAAAAAGGCTCATACTCAGTATCCATCGCTGACATGAGTGCATCAATATCAATAGACAGCTCGCTCGTGCTTCACGGATCATGTCGACGAAGTGTTTATGACTTTTAATCTGAAAATAGTTTTAATTAGGGCTTTTGACATATTAGTCCCTCAAATCTAACCAAATTTCAAAAAAATCTCTCAAATCTTTATGATTCCAACTAAGTCCTCTAAATCTTATTATTAATTTCAAAAAAACTCCATAAAATCTTCATAATATCAAATAAGTCCTGTAAATCATCACTTTATAGACAAATTAATCCATTTATCAAAATTATTGTTAATTTAAACCAATTCGAATATTTATATCTATAGATTTCCATTCGTCATTTTTTTTTCACAAAGCAGAAAAAAATAAAAATTGATGCTTAATGTTGTATCAAGATTCAACTAAAATTAAAAATCACAAAGATCATTAGAAAAATAAACTACGACGTGTTTCGAACTCGATGTCATATCGATTTTTTTTATGTGTGATATGTACAAATTAGAGATTAACTTATTTTATCGTTGAGTAGTTTTTTTTTTTTTTTTTGTGAGAATATCAACTTGAATTCTGTTAGAATTGATAGTTTTTTTTAAAGATGGATTAACTTATTCACTAATCAAGATTTATAGGACTTAGTTGAAATTATAAAGATTTGTGAGATTTTTTTGAAATTAGGTTAGATTTGATGACAAAAACTCTTAAAAAAATATAGGGGGTTATTTTCATATTTGAATGGGAAAAATATCATATATAAATTTTTTTATTGATGTATGACAAATTAAAGCGAGAAAAAAGGGACACTTACTATGAAAAGGACCAAGTACTGATCAAACAAAGAACGAGGCTGGTATCCGTAGTGGGTTTGCGGGATGATAAATGAATATGTACACGGGTGATGCGTCTATGCCACTCGTGATAATCGACAATGGATAAGATCTTCATCGGCTCATCTACTAAAGAATCAAGTGTCTCCTGCCAAAAATCTCATAATAATATATACTCATTGTGTAATGCCTCGACATCTACTTGTCAAAAACTGACCCTTCTTATTGGTTCTATTCGGCCGCCTAAGGGCATGCATATCAACAGGGTCACGAGGGATATTCTAAAAGTTTTCAAACTGACATATCATCCTTTTCAACATCTACCACTCCACTATGCCAAAGTGGATGAGAGGAGTATACGACCTCGCCACAGCATGGTCAAAATACAGATCGTCGTCCTCCTCGGACATGTAATCGAAGGTTGCGTATGGACGCCCTGTGAACTTAGTACTCTACATTAGTTGATTGTACAAGATAATGAGATTAAAGGAGAATCACGATAAGCATATGTTGATACACCTTCATCCTATTGATCTCCCCTCGATAGAATACAAGATGGTGATGCTGATTAAATCGACAAACTTCTTTCTTTGGCTTCTTCTGGTTTTCGTTTTTTCTTTTCCCTCCTCCGTCACATGCTTCGTCGTCCGCCATGTCCTACCTCGAGGTAAACCCCCCTCTTCTTGATTCGGAGTCGGACAGGACGGTCAATGGAGATCCACTCATATGACCACACATGAAAACAACTTTTGATATTGATGTTACTCAATTATAAGCAATACGAAAATCTGTAGTCGATGATTATGTAGGATGAATACCTACAACAGTATCACACATTCAGGAATGGAGGCACGCTTCTTGCGCAAGGCGTTATGTAATGCTTGATACAATTGAGCTAAAACTACGGCCCGCTATGCCCATGAAACGATATCATTCTTATCAGAGATAAAAGTAAAATATTTTGGATGTATCGTGTTCTTCTTTGTGGTGGGAAAATGAATAGCTCCTATCACAAAAGTAAGAAAAGTTTAAGTGCGAATCCAGCTCTTATCTTCATCTGCATCGAGAAGGACTTTACCGAACTTTTCTTTCAACCATGTCAGCTTTATTTCACCATGAATGATCGTATCCTTACATCCTTCTTCATCATTACTGAGATCTCTCAAACAGGTTTGTACGCGGGTCTTATCGAGCATTGGGGTAGTCAATTGTCTCTCCCTGACTAACAAACTCAATATGAAGCTCACATCCTCAAGGGTGATAGTAGCCTCTCCAATCGGCAAATGAAAACTATTGGTCGTACTCCAGCATCGTTCAACCAACATCGATACCAAACATGTATAGTTATGGCCAAAATTCTCAGTATGACAAAAAACACCGCATCTAGCCTCTTCGATTCAATGCTTCTGAAAATCATTCAACTCCCGACTCTCTAACTTTGTCGTGGTTTCAACAATCGGTATCACCCCTCTCTCCTGCACATAAATCCCGACTTCAAACTCAACCACATGCAACCTCGACTTCGAACATTCGATAAGAACCAATCGCGAAAAAAAGATTCAAACAAAGGGTTCACACACCATATAGTTTCAAACATCCTCCGATACGTGCTCGTTTTGGTCCCAAAGGATTGAACCCTCAATTGGTCCAGGGTTAAAATCATTCATCTGGATGTCAAGTATAAAACCTGATCAGAAATAAACAATCACGAAAAAACCCTACCAAAAAACGAAGATGTAGTCAAGTTCTACATACCCTAATTACTTTCGTTAGAAGTAAGAAATTGAACACAAAGAATGAACAAAACATCCTTTTTGGGATGACGAGTGAAGCAGTTTGATTGATGAAGAGTGAAACTGTTTGATAGTTTTAGGGACGAAAGTGGTATTCCTATGACATTTTTTTAAGGGTATGACCGTGATAACTAAGAGGAGATGTTCTATGCATCTTTATATTTCATCCGTTTCACTAGACAACTGTGTATGGTCCTTCGTCATGCTCCCAACAGCATTAGACACATCCGAGTCCAAGCATGCTTCCTTATCTTGTAAGGGTGAGGCACTTCTGTTTCCGCTGGTTGATGCATCATCTTCATCATTGACAAAAATGGGTGCTTCATTCTCCGTACCAGAATCATCATGTTTCGTCTTTTTTATCCTACACTTGCGAACCCTTCTCTTTTTATTTGACAAAGAACCATCTCCCTCACTAGATGCAACAGTGCATCTATTAATCAGAGGAATTTCAAGAGTTCCAAATCCTTCTCTTCTGCGTCTCTTGGATCTCACCTTCTTTGAAATGTTGCTGAAATTCAATGGGTAATAAGTGAAATTAGATTATGTCAAATTGTTCAGATATGAAAGGAAAACAAAAGCAGTGGGAACAGCCTAAGGAAATCATACCAGAAAACTGATTCCATCGAGTTCGTTTCAGATTCTTTCGTCTCCCTGCAAAAAGAGTGCAAATCATAAGCTCCGACACCGACATATCCATAAAGCTTCACTTATAAGTAACACAAAACACAGCATACCTTCTTTTCTTTTGTTTCCGAGATGCTTTCACATTTTGCTCCCCAAGCGCCGAATCTGGAGGTGGTAATGCAAGGAAATCTTGGGGCCAAGACAAGGCCTCAAGGATACTCTGTCCACAAAATTGGGTATGAAGGCAGTCTTCTGTATGTCTCTAGCAGCTTGAAGTTGAAGCGCTTCCTGCGGAAAGAAGCTCTTTCCATTTCCTGAGAAGAAGTGATGAAAATAAATGTTGAACGATTAGAAGCACAACAACGTGGGAACGAGTTTGATACGTCGGTTAGGCACTACTGGACTTGAAAGCAAGTTTCTCTTTACTGATTACTGGACTTGAATAACAACGAAAACTTTACAGTCCGAAACATAAGATTCACCAAAGACTTATAAGAAAATGAACAAAGAAAAAGGAAATTCGCCATCTGCACTGAGCATCCGTGCGTGATCCCAGAGAAGCAGCAACTCTAGCCCAGCGATACACGTGTTTCTCGATCACTTGTCGAAGCTTTAACTCCTCATCTGCGGTCCATTCACCCGTATTCACTGAAGGATCCAGGTTGTTGGCCCATCTATGCCGAAGAAGAAAATTATAAGTTAAAAACTTGCTCAAAGCAGACGCAGAAAATGCAACAATATAGTATTCTCGTCATAATACCTGTCTCTGCATGTGCCTAAAGGCACAAACTTCGCTATCATGTGCCATTTAGGGCCAAGTGTTTTGTCTTCTTCTTTTGACCAACGTCCCTTCTTTTCTATTGTCGGATGTATTGCCTTCTTCCATCTGCTCGTATCATAATAAAAAGAGAACCAAGTTACCTAACAAGCAGATTCACAGCCATAACAGAGCATGACATCTGACACATCCGTATGAAGGTTTCTGACTAGAATGACGCCTTCTAGATAATACATAACCTGATAACAGCATTCCATAATGGCATCGGGCAGTTTAAAATGTGCAACCAGAAAAAGGTAACTCACCTGTTAGAGCATTGAGGACCAGTTCGTCCTTCTATTGCAGCGGCAACCACTTGCCAGTTACTCTCCCCATAATCTTCAACAGCAGCACGAAGCAGATCATCTTCTTCAGAAGTCCACGAACTTTTCATTATGCTTGCATTAAGACTTCTCTGATAACGAGCCAAGCATTAAAATGGAGTTCTGTTGGTCCGAAGAGACTCCGCAATGTCAATCCAATTATAGATTCCCCGCTGCTCAATGGTACGCAAAAGATTTTTGTCCTCCTGAGCAGTCCAATTAACAGAGTTGAGAAGTGGATCCTCAAAATTCAGCCATCTGTAGAATTTAACGACGGAAACAATATGACCATAATCAACAAACTAGTGTTTAAAACGCATAGGAATGATGAATGAAAACGGCAGAGGACAAGAAACAAGAAAGAGCTACAGAAGGGAAGGAACATAAAGTGTGCAATGTGCATACCTTGCCTCACATTCAGCTCCAGAATGGCGTGGAACATACATTGAAGCCAGTTGGTCCCAATCAACCTTTGGCAGAATCATCCTCATTTCTTCTG
>JAOVYX010010685.1:0-33662 GCA_035668315.1 Drosera spatulata | reverse complement strand
GGATGGAGCAGCAGCTGGACATCCTCTTCAGGAGGATGGGCGGGGATCCGTCCACTTGTCAGACTGAGGCCGGCCGATCATTTCCTTCATCAAGACTGCCTCCAGACGATGACTCCGGGGCTCCAGAGCAACGGGATATTCGATTAGCTGGCCATTGATGGCTTTGTAAATACGAAAAAATTGATGTATTTCGTTTTTTTTAGGATTATGTATATTACTGATGAGATTATTAAGTCATTTTATCGATTATTGATATTTATTCAGGTTTTTATGATTTGAATTTATTTTTTAAATCAAAAATCCAAAATAGCTACGGAATTCCGTAGCTAAAATTATTTCAAATTTAGCGACGGATTCCGTCGCTAAATTCTTTGTTAGAAGTATTTCATTTTAGTGACGGGTTTTCGTCGCTAAATTTGAAATAATTTTAGCTACGGAATTCCGTAGCTAATATTGTGCACCCTGAAAACTTGATTTTTACAACGAAAAGGTCAATCCGTCGCTGAATTTTATCTTTATAGGGATGGATCCGTCTCTGATTTCTACGTTAGTGACGAGGTTTTTAGCGACGGAAACAATCCGTCGGTAATATATTTTAACGACGGATTTATCCGTTTTAGCGACAGAATTTTTCCTTAGCAAAAACGCGTTTTTTTTTTTGTTTTTTGTAGTGAAACAACACGTCATGAAGAATTATTGAGTAAACAAAAGATTCATACGGTACTTAAAAATGACTGCCAATGTGTTTGATACTCTTATCAATGACGACTGCAGAAGTAATACTTACAATAAGGCTAGAAAATATAGTAATATTCACTTTCATGTCGCATTAATATAAAGTCTAATTGTAAAACCAGAATGTTGAGTTTAAATCAGACATCATCTTGGACATCTCTAATAATATAGTAGCGACTGACTATCCATATAATGTCATGTTAATAAATTTTAAGTTGTGATATCGTTGTTACAAAATCAAAGGAAACGATGCTTTTACAGTTCATGGTGGCCTTGAAGGAATCAAGGGAGATGGAACTGGAATATGACATAATTTGTTCAGCTAAAGCGGAACGACATGTAGAGCGTTAAAAATATAGTAGTAATTTGCAATTTGTATCATGGAATTTTTTAGAATTCTGTAGGAGTGTATTTAGAGAGTTCTTAGTGTTAGTTCCACAACCTACAAAGAGGGGGGGGGGGGGGATGAATAGATTGTATTAAAATTTTCAGTGTAATGCAACAGAGTATTCAATTAAAATACTCTGATAAACCTTACAGACTACAGAAGGTGCCTGCTGCAGAGACTTGTGCTTCGAAAGGTTGTCTCTTTTTTTTGTTTTAGTTAGTTTCTAACAGTTCTAATATGCGGAATAAAAAACGAAATATAAGAAAAGAACACATGATTTATACCGGTTCAGACACTCGTTATCAACTGATAAACGAAAGCTTAGTTCAACCCTCCCTTGGTGACCAGTATAGTCAATCCAAGAGGAGAGTTCACTATCTTCTTGCTTTTGGCTTACAAGATAACCCCTTTACAAGTTTGCGAACTTCCCAAAGAACCTATATCCTTGCACAGATCCTTGGTCAGACTCTACAGCAGCTTTGTTTTTCAATGTCGACTAGTGAACCCTCTTCTTCCTGTTTACTTCAATTCAGCTCACTTGAACAACTTTGAATTCAGATTTCTTGTATGCTCTTGTATGTTCAATCGTTCATCAACAGCACTATTCCTTGAGTTATTTGATCCCCTTTTAGGGAATGAACCCGTGACTGTGCTTGATCTGATGTTGACAGTCTGTCTGTTAGCAACAGATGTGATCCCTTCACTGATGTTGACAGATCAGCTTCATTCTGATCCTCGTATGGTTTCTCCATACACCAATCCTTTGATCCTTGTCCAACCTAGGCAACCATCTCTGCTGCACTCAGTCTGTTATAACTTACTATGCACTTAATACCGTTAAGACTTCGTCTGCACCCGATCACTACTGCAACTTTGTCTGCACTTAGCACTGCTGCAACCTTTTCCACATTGCTGTCTTGGCCCTTGTCAACAAGATTGATCATAGAACTTGAAGCATTTGTAGGTCCTTTGCTGTCAATGCATGTCTTAGCTGTCTTGTTGAAATTCTCTGTAATAGTCTGCATCTAGTGGCCCACAATGCTCTCCATGTATCGTCGTCTGCTCTTCAGCATCTAACCTAGATTGCAGATTACTAACTCCCAGCCTTAGCATACTAACTACATCATGGTTAATACTTCTAAGTTTTGTCCATCAATATTTATACAATTGGGGGGATTGCACATTCCTATCAATCTCCCCCTAAATTGATGCTAACAAAACTCTTAAGTAAAACAATAAGCTTACCGGTTACATTTGCTTTTTTAAAAACAACTTAATCCTATTTCTAAGACTAAAGTGCAGCAAAGGAGGTATCATTCTTACTTGTGATGCTCACTGCCTCTGTTGCGCTGAGGCTGACCCTCTGATTTGCTTAGCTGCCTTCTTTTCTCCCCCCTGGGGCTTCTCCCCTTGAGATCTTTACCCTGATGACCACCTTTGCTCCCCCTGGGATCCTTGTTTTGATGGGGGTCTTTGCTTTGCAGCGCTCTCCCCTTCTGCTGCAGTGGTGGATTTTCTTTTGAGCTCTTCTGCAGACGGCCTTGCTACTTTTTCTTTTCTCTGCTGCCTTCTCCCCCTTGTTGTTAGCATCTAGTGCTGCTGTAAGGGCTTCGATTGCAGCTCGAAGGGCTTTTAGTTCATAGGTGATTGTCTGTTGAGCAGTTATGGCCTTTACAGTTTCAAGCGGAATCTTGGTTTCTAACAAGCTGAGCCTTCTGTCATTGTTGAGGATGTGCTCCTTGAGTTGCCATTGAGTGGTCTTCAGAGAAGTTTGCAGTCCGAAGATCAGCTGAGTGTTGGCCCCTCAACTTGTTCAGATTTGAAGAACTAAGCCTGTACTGCTGGAGGTTTTGGCATTCCCCCTCTGGATTTGGTTGAGAAGCCCTTGAGCCATGTTGGAGAAAGTATAGTGGAAGTCTGCAAAGCATTTGATTCTGATATCTTTCTCAGCTTCCAGCTCGTCTGCAACTAGTCCAAGTTTATCAAGAAGATCCTTAAATACATCCCTTGTCCACTGATGCATGTTGTAAACCTCCTGATCCAGTTGCCTCAATCTGTATTCCACTGTAGTTTTTGGTGGAGATTACTGATGATGTACAGGAATTTCAGTTGTGGCCATTGTTCTTGAAGTAGAGGATGACCTTTCATGGATTGCTATCAATCTGATGTCTTCAAGGACTTGCCTCAGACTTCTGGCTGTAGTCTGGGGTATCATTGGTATATCAGATATGCCACTGTGGAGCAGTCCTTGAGGGAATCCTACTAAGGGTGTATCTGCCCTGGTCTGTACCAATCCGAATGAAGAGGGAGGTGAAAATATTAGGTTGAGAGGGGATACACCTTATGTGTGCATATGCTCCTGATTTATGAAGGTGTCACTCATCAGCTGTTTCTTGAGTTCTTCAAGTGTCATCCCTTTGAAAGGATTGTCGTCTGCAGTTTACCCTTTCTTTAGTGCAGAAGTCATATCAGATGACTCATCTTCAACTATGACAACCTCCTCTGTTTGTGTTGAAGTAAGATCAAGAGCTGTGACCTCTGTGAACCCTTTCTGTACAGTAGTCTGCTCATCATTTGCTTCCCTTTTCTCTAAGGTGGCCTCTACTGCTTCTGTGTCTTGTGGTGCTTGAATGTCTATTGTTGATTCCTCTGCTACTGATTTTTCTGTTCCTGACCTCTCTGCTGCTGTTGTCTCTTCTTGTCATGGTTCGACTTTTTTGGCTTGTCTGCTATAGGTGCCTAAAGAGCTATTGGAGTAAGATCAAGAGCTGTGACCTCTGTGAACCCTTTCTGTGCAGAAGTTTGCTTATCATTTGCTTCCCTTTTCTCTCAGGTGGCCTCTACTGCTTCTGTGTCTTGTGGTGCTTGAATGTCTATTGTTGATTCATCTGCTACTGATTTCTTCTGTTTTGTGACCTCTCTGCTGATGTTGTCTCTTCTTGTGATGGTTCAGCTGTTTCTTGCTTATTTGCGATAGGTGCCTCAACTGTTGATTTTTCTGGCTCTGCTGATGCTTCTGGTTCTGTTGCTGTTGGTGTTGGCTCTGCTGCTTCAGAATCTTCTGCTGCTATTGGTGTTGGCTCTCCTGCTTCAGACTCTTTGATGTCTTCTTTGGAAACTTCATCTATAATGTCATCATCATCATGGCTTTCTACCTCTGGATGTTCATCAAGACCATCATCATCATCACCGGAGGATGGTGCTCTCCCAGTTGTTGGTCTGGATAGGTAGTCATAGATTTCGAGTGTTGTCGTTCTCACATGCTTGCCTACTAATCTTTTGAGCACCGCTTCCACCTCCGGTGTGTGGACAAACTCCACATGTTGCAGTTGTGGTTGTTTGTGTCTTTTTGTTCTCAAGGTTGAGTCCTTGTGTAACGTCCCGACTTTTCATTACTTAATAATGATACATATGACGTCACTGCCGCTGGAGCCAACGCCTCAACTGGGCAAAAACTTTACTTCCTGGCTTAGTCATAAGAATTAAGCTAAGTTCACTTATACATCATTAGTTCAGAAACTTTTGATACACTTAATCACATAGTATCACCTTTACAGTGGAATTTTCATCTCTTTCTAAGATCAGAACACCTTTCATACATAAGGTTCATCTAGCATCAAAACTTAGGTCACATTTCTCCTTCAAGTCTTGCTCGTGTAACAAAGAGAAGAAGAAAGACACAGAAAAATAGTAACCAAGAGCTATAGGAGCTCAATAACGTGTCGACCCCCTTATCAGTGGTTGCACGAGAGAAGAAGGTAATAAAAGAAAAGAGAAATAATCACTTAGATCCTTTGTTCCAGCACTCTGGAATTATCATGCCAATCTGGCATTCAAAATTCATCATAAGCGTACCAATGATTCATCCTAGTCACATAAGCACATTTAACACCACGTAACAAAGCTCGAATCCATACGTCCATCGACACTCCAAACATTATCGACGTCATTTAATACCGTCATATCCTTTATGGTAATGACAGTCAACACCTCCATATCAAATAAACTGAGACAGTGACACTATAACATCATTCTTTATTCTAAATGTTTGTTTTATTTCTTTTGTATTGTTTATTTTATGTTTTTAGCATCTTTCTGTCTTGAAATGTTGGTACTGCTCTGTTTTTATGTTTTTGGTAGATTGGCGCGAAGTTTGGAGCAAAAATGAAGAAGGATGAAGCAAATGGCAAGCCATGAGCTCAAAAAGATGGATTTCACGATTCATTATCGTTTCACGTGCTTCGAGAGTTTATTCAACAAGGTTTCGCGTCGTTTAGCTAGATTAGCATGTTTAGATGTGTTGGATAAGTTTCTAAAATTTTTGAACATCGTTTAGTATTTTTTTATATTAGTTTTAAGGTAAACAGGACACAGTCGCGGCCACTATAGCTCAGTGTCGCGGGCGCGACGCATCAATTCAGCTTATTTCCACGTTTTCCAGCCGTTGTGGGCGTGATTGCCATGGTCGTGGCTGCGACGCTGTCCCAGATGCAAAACATTAATTTTCAGCCGTCGGATCGATCTGGTCTCGACCTACGCCTATAAATACGTGTCATAGAGTTCTTCTAATGAGAGTACGGAGGAGGAAACGCTCAGGGACGACAGAGGCGATCAAGGGAGGCGAGACACAAAGAGGAGGAGCCTTGGAGGGTATTTCAATGAGTTTTGATCCGCAAACGCATAGGATAGCTTAGGACTTTAGTTTGGAACGCATTGAGCGCTGTAAAACCTTCACTCTCAGTAACTTTGACTCTGTAGAATGTTTGTTTGCATTGCCATGTTTAATTCCATGCTGAGTTTGATGCTTATGTGTGAGTTGTTCATTAGTAGGGATGTGTTGATTAGTTTTGATAACCTTAGATCATGAGATGTTGAGTATATGATTGAAACCAGAGGTGTTTAATGATGAAAATATTGCATGAAACCTGTTAGAATTACTACATAACTTGTGTTTATTAGATTGATCACCTAATATACATAGGTTAAAGCTATAAATCGCGCTAAGTGGTTTTGATTAGTAGCTAATTGATATAATATGATTTTAGCTAATTGTCATATACAATCAATGGTTTCATATGCATATAACATGATTAGTTTAAGCTAATTGTTTTGATTGCTATGAATGTTAGTCCCATGCTATCATTCAACTCTTATGTTTAAATCATGTTTGAGCTAATTGAAATGATTTAGATCTCTTGAGTTAGTTTAACTATCCGAGCTAATTGGAAGTTAGAAGTTAAGGAACGCAATGAGTTAAGCCAAATTCATTACAACCATTCCATATTAATTATTACATCTAAAATTCAGAAACATCTATGATTGATCTAAGCAACTCAAAATGATTCAACCATTGTCCCTATATTTCTCCTAACCTAAGTAAACCACTCTATATTCTAGCTCTATTTTATCTTCTTTTGATTAGTTACTTTAGTTTTAGTTTATACCTTTTAAACAGTTTAAACACACCCCCCGAATTTTATATTCAATCTTACCCCATTCCTTAGGATAGTAACTAAAACTAAAAGGTATAAACTAAAAGGTATAAATTAATGATTTGCATCTGGGACAGCGTCGCGGCCACGACCATGGCAATCACGTCCGCAACGGCTTGAAAATGTGGAAATAAGCTGAATTGATGCGTCGCGCCCGCGACCGGGTCCTGTTTACCTTAAAACTAACATAAAAAATACTAAACGATGTTCAAAAATTGTAGAAACTTATACAACACATCTAAACATGCTAATCTAGCTAAACGACATGAAATGTTGTTGTATAAACTCTCGAAGCATGTGAAACGACAATGAATCATGAAATCCAGCTTTTTGAGCTCATGACTTGCCATTTGCTTCATCCTTCTTTATTTTTGCTCCAAACTTCGCGCTAATCTACCAAAAACATAAAACACAGCAGTACCAACATTTCAAGATAGAAAGACGCTATAACATAAAATAAACAATACAAAATGAATAAAACAAACATTTAGAATAAAGAATGATGTTATAGTGTCATTGTCTCAGTTTATTTGATATGGAGGTGTTGACTGTCATTACCATAAAGGATATGACGGTATTAAATGGCGTCGATAATGTTTGGAGTGTTGATGGACGTATGGATTCGAGCGTTGTTACGTGGTGTTAAATGTGCTTATGTGACTAGGATGAATCATTGGTACGCTTATGATGAATTTTGAATGCCAGATTGGCATGATAATTCCAGAGTGCTGGAACAAAGGATCTAAGTGATTATTTCTCTTTTCTTTTATTACCTTCTTCTCTCGTGCAACCCCTGATAAGGGGGCCGACACGTTATTGAGCTCCTGTAGCTCTTGGTTACTATTTTTCTGTGTCTTTCTTCTTCTCTTTGCTACAGGAGCAAGACTTGAAGGAGAAATGTGACCTAAGTTTTGATGCTAGATGTACCTTATGTATGAAAGGTGTTCTGATCTTAGAAAGAGATGAAAATTCCACTGTAAAGGTGATAGTATGTGATTAAGTGTATCAAAAGTTTCTGAACTAATGATGTATAAGTGAACTTAGCTTAATTCTTATGACTAAGCCAGGAAGTAAAGTTTTTGCCCAGTTGAGGCGTTGGCTCCAGCGGCAGTGACGTCATATGTATCATTATTAAGTAATGAAAAGTCAGGACATTACACAAGGACTCAACTTTGAGAACAAAAAGACACAAACAACCACAACTGCAACATGTGGAGTTTGTCCACACACCGGAGGTGGAAGCAACGCTCAAAAGATTAGTGGGCAAGCATGTCAGAACGACAACACTCGAAATCTATGACTACCTATCCAGACCAACAATTGGGAGAGCACCATCCTCCGGTGATGATGATGATGGTCTTGATGAACATCCAGAGGTAGATAGCCATGATGATGATGACATTATAGATGAATTTTCCAAAGAAGGCATCAAAGAGTCTGAAGCAGGAGAGCCAACACCAATAGCAGCAGAAGAGTCTGAAGCAGCAGAGCCAACACCAACAGCAACAGAACCAGAAGCATCAGCAGAGCCAGAAAAATCAACAGCTGAGGCACCTATAGCAAATAAGCAAGAAACAGCTGAACCATCACAAGAAGAGACAACAGCAGCAGAGAGGTCACAAAACAGAAGAAATCAGTAGCAGAGGAATCAACAATAGACATTCAAGCACCACAAGACACAGAAGCAGTAGAGGCCACCTCAGAGAAAAGGGAAGTAAATGATGAGCAAACTTCTGCACAGAAAGGGTTCACAGAGGTCACAGCTCTTGATCTTACTCCAACAGCTCTTTAGGCACCTATAGCAGACAAGCCAAAAAAGTCGAACCATGACAAGAAGAGACAACAGCAGCAGAGAGGTCAGGAACAGAAAAATCAGTAGCAGAGGAATCAACAATAGACATTCAAGCACCACAAGACACAGAAGAAGTAGAGGCCACCTCAGAGAAAAGGGAAGCAAATGATGAGCAGACTACTGCACAGAAAGGGTTCACAGAGGTCACAGCTCTTGATCTTACTCCAACACAAACAGAGGAGGTTGTCATAGTTGAAGATGAGTCACCTGATATGACTTTTGCACTAAAGAAAGGGTAAACTGCAGACGACAGCCCTTTCAAAGGGATGACACTTGAAGAACTCAAGAAACAGCTAATGAGTGACACCTTCATAAGTCAGGAGCATATGCACACATAAGGTGTATCCCCTCTCAACCTAGTATTTTCACCTCCCTCTTCATTCAGATTGGTACAGACCAGGGCAGATCCACCCTTAGTAGGATTCCCTTAAGGACTGCTCCACAGTGGCATATCTGATATACCAATGACACCCTAGACTACAGCCAGAAGTATGAGGCAAGTCCTTGAAGACATCAGATTGATAGCAATCCATGAAAGGTCATCCTCTACTTCAAGAACAATGGCCACAACTGAAATTCCTGAACATCATCAGTAATCTCCACCAGAAACTACAGTGGAATACAGATTGAGGCAACTGGATCAGGAGGTTTACAACATGCATCAGTGGACAAAGGATGTATTTAAGGATCGTCTTGATAAACTTGGACCAGTTGCAGACGAGCTGGAAGCTGAGAAGGATATCAGAATCAAATGCTTTGCAGACTTCCACGATACTCTCTCCAACATGGCTCAAGGGCTTCTCAACCAAATCCAGAGGGGCAATGCCTAAATCTCCAGCAGTACAGGCTTAGTTCTTCAAATCTGAACAAGCTGAGGGGCCAACACTCAGCTGACCTTCGGACTGCAAACTTCTCTGAAGACCACTCAATGGCAACTCAAGGAGCACATCCTCAACAATGACAGAAGGCTCAGCTTGTTAGAAACCAAGATTCCGCTTGAAACTGTAAAGGCCACAACTGCTCAACAGACAATCACCTCTGAAATAAAAGCCCTTCGAGCTGCAATCGAAGCCCTTACTACAGCACTAGATGCTAACAACAAGGGGAAGAAGGCAGCAGAGAAAAGGAAAAGTAGCAAGGCCGTTTGCAGAAGAGCTCAAAAGAAAATCAACCACTGCAGCAGAAGGGGAGAGCGCTGCAAAGCAAAGACCCCCATCAAGACAAGGATCCCAGGGGAGCAAAGGAGGTCATCAGGGCAAAGATCTCAAGGGGAGAAAAGAAGGCAGCAGAAAAGAAGGCAGCTAAGCACATGAGAGGGTCAGCCTCAGTGTAATAGAGGCGGTGAGCATCACAAGTAAGAATGATACCTCCTTTGTTGCACTTTAATCTTAGAAATAGGATTAAGTTGTTTTTAAAAAAGCAAATGTAACTTGTAAGCTTATTGTTTTACTTAAGAGTTTTGTTAGCATCAATTTAGGGGGAGATTGATAGGACTGTGCAATCCCCCCAGTTGTATAAAAATTGGTGGACAAAACTTAGAAGTATTAACCATGATATAGTTAGTATGCTAAGGCTGGGAGTTAGTAATCTGTAGTCTAGGTTAGATGTTGAGACGGCCATAGATGGAGAGCATTGTGGGCCACTAGATGCAGACTATTACAAAGAATTTCAACAAGGCAGCTAAGATATGCATGGACAACAAAGGACCTACAAATGCTTCAAGTTCTAGGATCAATCTTGTTGACAAGGGCCTCATATGCTATTTATACTCTGAATGTGTTACATATCATATTCCATATAAGCGGGGAATCGAGATTTAAGAAACACTACAACAAATATAATAACAAACTAATGATAACCGAACAAGTTCATTGTCATCGATGAGGTCGTATAGTGAGTCCTTTGGGATCGAGTTCTTTGGCTCTAAGAGCGTTTAAAGTAGATATGGCAGGGTCAGACGTTAAATCTAGCTAGTAAGAGAACAAGTGTGGTTTTCTTCGTATGCGCAGCGACAAGAAGTCGCGGGACAAAACAACGGTAGATTGGGTGTAAGGCTGCCCTCTGCAGGGGGACCTTCGACGTATAAGTGAGGGTTTAGCAAATCGAAGTACACGCAAGAGACGTAGTGGTTTTAGGCCGCGAACCCAAACCATCCGTAGTATGTATGAAAACCAGAAACATTTTCACAAAAGATAATGAGTTTTCAAATTTTTTTGGTGGATGATATGTGAATGAGAACTTGGCCCATATCAATGTCTATATCTCAAAAAAAAAAAAAAAAAAAAAAATCTCTCTCCATCTTTTGTCCTCATTGAGTTCTATCATTCATGTCGGGACACGAACTTGCGATGATTAAGAAAGTAAAAAGAATGTAAAAGAGAACAATGACATTTATGCTTTTAATATGTGAAGGGTTTGATACGACGCCCATATTTTCCTACGGCTATTAGAAAATGTTTTATCGGTACTCACCGATCGTCGTAGTCGGGGGAGTATCCTGCAAATTGAATACATAGAATTTGGTTGTTGAGTGTTTAGCTCACGGTTATGTGTTTTATTTGCAGATCCATCACAAGTCATTGCCGAAATGATAAAGTGAGATTTTATGCATATATTTATTTATCTCATTGTCCGATATGTAATAAATGTTCGTTGGGAACCACTTGTAGACAACACAACATTGTAATGTAATTGGGATTGCATATTATCATCTGGAATTATAATTTATGTTGATTAGGTGGCTTTCGTTAGCTTCTATACCTATAAACCCATTTGGGTTGATTGACCTTATCATGGACTGAGTTTATGACGGCATAACGTCACGTGCCGGGCATGCCGGATTTCGGGGCGTTATAATAAATTATCTCAAAGTTTTCGGGTCTTTACAGCTTGATCTCCAAGGCTCCACTGAATATTATATATGGTTTAGTAGGCGTTTTCTTCTTGTTAGCTTCCCTCCTTTGCATCAATACCAGTTGTTCTATCTCAACTTCCATCATGTCGTCGACTATTTCGATCTCTGTCCTTGAGCCATCTGGATTGATCCTGTACTTTGTTGTTGGTCCTGAGGGAATAAGCTTTGGCCTCGCAACCTTAGACTTCCTTTTGATTGGAAGTTTATGCTCCCTGATGAACTGCTGGATCATTGTCTCATTTTTGGGTTTGTCAAGCATTTCATCAGTCTTGATCCTGTGTTCCAGAACCTTCTTTTGAATGGCTTGGACAGTCTGCAGTGCCTTTAGAATTTTTGTGTTTTCTAGAGATTGTGTTGTTATGGTTGTTATTGTGGCCCATGCTTCTGATGTAGTTAAAGGCTGTTCAGCTTCAATCCCAACCAGATCCATTCCTGTAGTAGAGGCAGGAATGATAGTAGTTGTGTATGTGTCTGATGCAGTAGCCCTAATTGCCAAAAAGACTACAGCATATGCACTGAGAGACTGATCAGTATGCATTCTTCTTAGTTTGGCCTCAAGGTCTTCAATTTCCTTTCTTGCATACCCCTGTGCATTCAACTCCTGTCTGAGTTGTGCCATGGGTCCTTCTCTGACTTTTTGATAGCTTTGTTGTGCCTTCAGGATGAGTTGCTGAAGGTTTTCATCAACGCCTGCCTTAAGATATTTCACAGCAATATTTGCATCATGGAGCACAGCCGTTTCTGGCTCCTTTGGAGGGAGACTCCTTAAAATTGATCCCTCAACTGTTGCTAAGGTTGTTGGTCTTTGAGTGTTGATTTCAGTCTGCTCGTCTGCAGGCGCAGATTGAGTTTCTTCGTCCACTTCCATGTGTTGTGCAGCAAGGAGCTCAGATGATGTTACCTCTTCTGAGGTCTGCAAGACATGCTTCCTCCTTGTCACCTTTGTCTGCTTCGGTTTGGATTCCGGGGCCTTCTTGATCATTTTTTGTTTGGCCTTTTCAGGTTCCTTTTTGCAGGGCTGGTCTGCAGCCTTTGCTGTAGTCTGCAATACTGCTGGTTTCTTTGAGAAGCCTATTGGCTGCTTCCCAATCTTCCGGACGTTAATCTGCTTAGCCAAAGTCCATGTTCTTTCTTTCTTATCAGAAAGCTTGAGCTTCTCTTTCAGGATTATGCTTATAACCCTTCCAAACAGAGGCTGTCTAGCCTCTATTGCTTTGATACGTTAGCAGCTTGGCCCAGTTGAGTTTGTGCTTAGTAAGGATTGCACATATTATTGCTTGCTGATCAGAGGTGATTTGATCTTTGGAGAACTCCCTCGACATGATCACCTTTTTTACCACGTCTGCAAGAAGTTTGTGTGCCTTGGATAAATATTTCTTCATTGTCCATATTCCTTCCTTCTGTTTATCGTTGCTCAGCATTGCGTGCCTCCCATCACTCACCACAGAGACTAGAATATCTCTGGGTCCTTCATTTGAAGCTCTAAACAGCTGTTCGAAATCATTTGGAGTGATGATGATCCCCATTCGTTTGATAGATGTGTATGTGATGCATTGAAAGTTCTCTGCAACTTTTTCCTTTTCAATGAAGTCAAGTGCCTTTCCGTCGTATATTCTACTTGTTTTCTCACAGAAATACTTCAACCCGGCATCCTGTATCAACTCAGAGGTCTCCTTGACTTCGTCTAATTCATTTCTCAAGGTTTCGAAATCCAAAACTACTTCGGTCTGAGTTCTTCTTATGGGACTGCATTACTCTTGGGTTTTGTCACTCTTAGAGGAACTGTTGGATTTGGTGTTGGCCATTTTTCAGTGAAATTGAAAGTATTTTTTTAAGTTTGCGAAAGTGAGAGCTGAGAATTAGCAAACTAGTATTTGCAGAAGAGTTAGAATTCTTAGAATGAGAGAGAAAGAGAGAGGGAGAGTAAAAAGTGTTTTTTGAGTTGAAAATTTTATACTCTTTGAAAAGTTACCGTTGCCATAAAAAAAGTAACCGTTACGCAGATTCAGTCACAGATTTGACTGTTGTCAAAATTTAGGCAATTAGTTTTAAAATGATATTCCTTTTCAAAAATAGCACTGCACTAGAGTAAAAATAATGCTGGTCTGCATTCTACATGTGCAGTAGAGCATTTAGGCCATTTTACTGATTTAGATCAACCATACCCAACTCTCATCGGAATTGAATAAATTTGCTCTCATCAAGAGACTTTGTAAAAATGTCTGTAATTTGTTTTTCTATTGGAATGTCGTCCAGTTTAATATGATTTTTTTGTACATGATCTCTGATAAAATCATATCTGACATCTATGTACTTGGTCCTTGCATGAAAGACTGAATTTTTTGAGATTGCCATAGCAAACGTGTTGTGACAGAATATTGGTGTTTTTGAAAACGCCATACCATAGTCTGCAAACTGTGACCTCATCCATAGCACTTGTGCAGCACTGCTTCCAGCAACTGTATATTCTGCTTCTGCAGTAGAGGTTGACACTGTGTTCTGCTTCTTGGTGAACTATGATATCAATCTTGCACCAAGAAATTGACATGTTTCAGTGGTGCCTTTTCTGTCAACTTTACAAGCTGCGAAGTCTGCATCTGAATAGCCTGTTAGTGTAAAATGTGATTCCCTAGGATACCATACACCCAGATCTGGAGTTTCTTTGAGATATCTCAGGATTCTTTTTACTGCAAGGTGATGGGATTCTTTGGGATAAGATTGATATCTTGCACATAGGCAGACTGAGTATAAGATTTCTGGTCTGCTAGCTGTCAGAGACAGAAGTGATCCTATTATGCCCCTATATATTGTTTTGTTAATTTCTTTCCCACTCTCATCTTTATCTATCTTTGCAATTGAGCTCATAAAAGTTTTCATATGACTTGTATTTTTCTAGTCCATATTTCTTGACAACATTTTTTAGGTAATTGGTCTGATTTATGAATATTCCAGTGTTTAGCTGTTATATCTGAAGTCCTAGAAAATATTTTAGCTCTTCCATTAAACTCATTTGAAATTTTGATTTCATTAAGACGGCAAATCTCTCACACAATTTATGTTAGTGTAGCCAAATATAATGTCATCTATATAAATTTGTACTAAGAGTGTATGCTCCTTATGTTTCTTAAGAAATAAGGTGGTATTTACCTTTCTTCTCTGAAAATTATTTTCAAACAGAAAAGTTGAGAGAGTTTCATACCATGCCCTTGGAGCTTGTTTTAAGCCATATAATGCTTTGTCTAACCTATAGACATGATTCAGATGTTCACAGTCTTCAAATCCAGGAGGCTGTTCAACATAAACCTCTTCTTGTAGCTTTCCGTTGAGGAAGACACTTTTTACATCCATTTGATAGACTTTGAATCCTTGGTATGCAGCATAGGCAAGGAACATTCTTATTACTTCCAGTCTTTCAACAGGGGCAAAGGTTTCATCAAAGTCAATTCCATCTTCCCGCGAGTAACGTTTTGCCACTAGCCTAACTTTGTTTCTGACAACTATTCCATTTTCATCAGTCTTATTTTTGAATACGTATTTGTAGCCAACAACTGGATAATTTTTGGGTCTGGACACCAGATACCATACTTCATTCCTTTGAAATTAATTTAATTCTTTCTGCATGGCATCAATCCAGTTTGGATCATTCAGAGCTTCATGGACTCTCTTTGGCTCCATTTCAGATATGAAGCATGCAGACATACAATCTTTGGTTGTTGCCCGTCTAGTGTGTACTAGTGCATCCTTGTCTCCAATGATATCATCTTATGTATGTGCCTTAATCCATGTCCTTTTATCTTGATTAACTGCGATATTCTCCAGTTGTTGTTGCATTATTGGCTATTCTGGCTATACTGTAACACTATTTTCTTGTATGTCTGCAGACTGCTCATCCTTTTCTACAATATCAGAGCACTTGTCTGCATCCTGTTCATCATCTATGCATGCACATTCCTCATCAAAGACATTAGTAGTACGATATTTCAGATTCATCAAAGGAAACATGAATTGACTCTTTAACTTTTTGTGTTCTCTTGTTATACACTCTGAAGGCTTTACTAGTTGTGGAATATCCTAGGGTCAAATTTTCCTACGTGATTTTATCATTGTTATGAATATAACATTTGCATCAAAAAGCATGAAAGTATTTGACACTTGGTGTCTTTCCTTTCCATAATTCATAAGGAGTTTTTTTATGCAGCTTATGTATAAGACACTTGTTTTGAACATAACATGTAGTGTTTATTGCTTCAACCCAGAAGCTTTTAGGTTAATCTGGATCAGCAAGCATTGTTTTGGCTGCTTCTACGAGTGTCCTATTTTTTTTTTCTGTTACACCATTTTGCTGAGGTGTTCTAGGTGCTGAAAAGTTATGTTTAATACCATGATCGTCACAATAATTATCAACTCCTGTTTGATCAAATTCAGTACCATGCTCACTCCTAATTGTGACAACCTCAGTACCTTTTTTATTTTGTATTTGTCTTAGAAATCTAGTCAGTAAGCTACAGGTTTCACTCTTTTTATGCAAGAATATTACCCATGAATATCTTGAGTAGTCATCCACTATAATTAGAGTATACTTCTTTCTATTTAAGCTTTCTACTTCTATTGGACCAAAAAGATCCATGTGCAGTAGTTCAAGTATTCTAACCGTTTCCGATGAGTTTAGAGGTTTGAAATTTGCTCTAGTCTGCTTCCCTTCCTAGAATGATTTGCACAGCTTGTCCTTTTTGAACTTGCTTTGAGGAAGTCCTCTTACCAAGTTTTCTGAGGACAATTTAGCTATGGTTTTGAAATTTAGGTGAGCTAATCTTTATGCCATAGCCAGTTTGTATCTTCAGCACCTTTAGTATAGAAACAAGTAATTTGTGCTGACTTAGATGAATCGAAGTCTACTACATAAATGTTTCCTTTTCTAGTACCTACCAGTTTGACTTCTTTGGTGACTTTATCTTTTACTTGACATGAATCATGAGTAAAAGAAACAATCATAATTTTTATCACATAATTGACTAATGGACAGCAGGTTATGTTCTAAACCTTTAACATAAGCTACATCTCTAAAGATTAGGGAACCTATACCAAGGATTCCATAACCTTTAGTTTTACCTACCTTGCCTCCTCCAAAGATGGCTAGTGGTCCTTCCTCTTTCCTTTAGTCTTTCAATATGCTTTTATTCCCAATCATGTGTCCTGAGCATTCATTATCCAAGTACCATGTTTTATCTTGTTGTTCCTGAAACAAAGAATTGAAAATCGTGTACATGTACCCACAAATATAGGTCCTTGTTAGTTTTGGGCACCCACATCTGAATAATTTTCTTGTGTGAAGTCCAACATTCGAATCATTTGTGACCAGATTTGCTACAAGTATACCAGTAGATCCTTGATCTTATTGCTCTAGATGGTCTACTAGTTTTTCCATTCCCTTTGCTGTATTCTGCATATGCAGTCCAGCTTTTGATATGGTCTTCTCCATCAGTATTGGAAGTAGTATTCCATACTGAGTAATTTGGTACATACTAAGGTCTATGTGACCTCTTGTTAGCCTCTATCTTATATTTCTAGGCTGTATGCACTTTGTGATGCTTTGCATCAGCTTGTACTGGTGTTTTGCATACTGACTCAGTCCTTTTGGATTGAGTAGTAGAGACTTTGCTGCTCTGCTTGCCTTGTTCAGGTGAGATTTTATCCTTCTACAAGACTCTTGCAGAGGTATGCTTTACCTCTTTCTTACTGGTTGTGACATTATTGTTCACTTTTGAGTGTGTAAAATCATTCAACCAGTCCTTGTATCCTAATCCTAATCGATCATGTGAGGATTGACCATGCTTAGCAATTTTTGCAATTCCAGGGACATTCCATTCCATGTGTCCACTTAAGCTTGCAGCTCAGCATTTCTTTTTGTTAGTGTTTTCACTACTGCATTGAGAAGTTTTATCTTCTCATATGATTCTTTCAGCTCATTTTGAGCTACTAACAAGTCATTTGACTTGTTTTCAATCTCTTCATATGCTAGATTGTAATTCTCTCTTAGACTTACAATTAATTCGAGATTGTCTTTATTTTCCCTTGAAAGAGAAATAAAGTTTTCAGAGGTTTCTTGAAGAGCCTCCTTCAATTCCTCTAGAGTAGCATCTGAGTTAGAGAAATCAAATATCTTTTGTTTTTCATCACTTCTTGCCATGAGACAGAGCTGTGCATTTGAGATTGTTTCTTCATCATATGAGTCTTCTCACTTCATATTTTAGCAGCATATGCCTTGCCTTCTTCTTTCCTTCCAGAGATCCCTTTGCTATATTCCTTTTTGTTCCTCTATGCAGATGATTCCTGTGTTGGTCGTCTGCATTGTGCAGCAAAGTGTCCTGACTTTCCACAGTTGTAGCAGACCTCCTCTCTCTACTTCTTTGACCTTTCTTAAGATGTTCTTCTTGAGATTTCTCTTCTTGAATAGCTTTTTGAACTTCTTGCCCATCGGTGCAAGCTCTTCTAATATTGCCTGTTTACTTGCAGACAAGGTGTCAATGGTTTCCTCTTCTGCCATCTGTCTCAGAATTTTTTCTTGAGCTTTGAAGGCCAGAGTTTTCATTCTAGCCTCATCAATTTATTTTTTCTGCTCAACTTCTAGATTGTAGGTATACAGCACACCATATAGCTGTGCCAAAGACATCTTGGCAAGATCCCTGGACTCCCTTATTGCTGTGGTCTTAGCTCCCCATATCTGACCAAGTGATCTCATGAACTTCAGGTTGACTTCCTTGTTGTGAAAAGTCTTCCTTAACATTTTGAGATTGTTGATGAGTATATTGAATCTCTCATAGAAGGTAGTCAAATTTTCATCTGATCTCATTGAGACCCAATCGTACTGCTGCATCAGGACATCCTTCTTTTTTTCCCTGATTTCATTTGTTCCTTCATTCCTGAGCAGTAGAGTGTCCCATGCTTCCTTTGCAGTGGTTGTATGAACCACTATCTCACACATATCATCATCAAGAGTTTTGAATATTTGATTTCTTGCCCTTCTGCCCACCAGCACTAAATCCTTGTCCTCTTTTGTGTAGAGGGACTTGGGCTTATCCACTTCACTGGATGCATCAATTGAATCTGACATCTTTGGCATGTATGGTCCATTTGTGATGATGTCACGCAGTCTTTCATCTATTGAATCCAGATGTGCAAGCATTCTTAGCTTCCAGTGAATGAACTTGTCAAATGAGCATGCTGTTGGCTCTCCACTGTTAGGGGATTTGGGTAGCTTTGGAGGAGCCATATTTTCTTCACAAAATAAACTGTTAGTAATTTCTCTGTAAAAATAAATCAAAAGAAATGATCGTTTCTTTCCAAAACTGGGAAGTCTGGAAAGTCTGGAAAGTCTGCTCTGATACCAATTGTTAGTTCCATAGGTACAACCTAGAGGGGAGGGGGGAGGAGGGTGAATTGGTTGTATTAAAATTTTCAGTATAATGCAGCGGAGTATTCAATTAGAATACACTGATAAACCTTACAGACTACAGAAGGTGTCTGTTGCAGAGACTTGTGCTTTGAAAGCTTGTCTCTTTTTGTTGTTTTAGTTAGTTTCTAACAATTCTAATAAACAGAATAAAAAAATGTGAGATAAGAACACAGGGTTTATACCGGTTTAGACACTCGTTATCAACTGATAAACGAGAGCTTAGTATAATCCTCCCTTGGTGATCAATATAGTCAATCCAAGAGGTGAGTTCACTATCTTTTTGTTTTTGGCTTACAAGATAACCCCTTTACAAGTTTGCAAACTTCCCAAAGGCAAAGAACCTATATCCTTGCACAAATCCTTGCTCAGACTCTACTTTAACTTTGTTTTTCAATGCAGACTAGTGAACTCTCTTCTTCCTGTTTTCTTCAATTCAGCTCACTTGAATAACTTTGAATTCAGATTTCTCGTATGCTCTTGTACGTTCAATCGTTCATAAACAACATTGTTCCTTGACCTTTTTGATCCCCTTTTATATGCTAAGGGAATGAACCCGTGACTATACTTGATCTGATGTTGACAGCCTGTCTGTTAACAACAGATGTGACCCCTTCGCTGATGTTAACATATCAGCTTCATTCTGATCCTCGTGTAGTTTCTCCATACCCCAAATCTTTGATTTGACCAATCCTTTGATCCTTGTCCAACCTAGGCAACCATCTCTACTACACTCAATCCGCTGTAACTTAGTCTGCACTCAGTGTCGTTGAGACCTCTTCTGCACCCGATCACTGCTGCAACTTTGTCTGCACTCAGCACTGCTGCAACCTTTTTTGCATTGCTATGTTGGCCCTTGTCAACAAGATTGATCCTAGAACCTGAAGCATTTGCAGGTCTTTTACTGTCCATGTATGTCTTAGCTGCCTTATCTAAATTCTCTGTGGTAGTCTGCATCTGATGGCGCACAATGCTCTCCATCTGGCCGTCTGCTCTCCAGCATCTAACCTAGACTGCGGATTACTAACTAATTCCCAACCTTAGCACACTAACTCATCATGATTAATAATTCTACGTTTTGTTTATCAATTTCTTTACAACTGGAGGGGTTGCACATTCCTATCACTTAGTCTTATGTAACCTAGAATAATGACCACAAGAATAATATCTTTTAGTTACTATTATAAGATAACTAGAATATATATAGTCCCGTGCGCTGTACGAGATAAAAAATTATAATAAAATAATTACATTAAATGACTTATATCACAAAGAAATTGATAGATTAATTTTTCGTAGATTTATATTTTAAATGAATTTTTATTTTTCAGCATATGTTTTTGTATCTCTTATGTTATCTACATAACTTATTTTTCTTTTAGAAAGACATTGATCTATTTTTCATTTTATTTTGAATAGGTAATGTTTGAATATTTTGATTTTGATTTTAGTTTTTATTTTTTAATTTAATAAATGATGTTTCCAAATATTACCTTTTAGTTTTATATTTTAAATCACTAATTTAATTATTTATTTGTGATAGGTATTGTATATAAGATCAAAGGAGAATTCTTCATATTAGATTTAATAAAATTCAGGTTTTGATTGGGTATGAAATATTATATTAAAATGAATGATTGTGATTTGTTATGAAATATTATATTTTAATGTATGTAAATAACATAAATTATTAATCTTGTATAATTAATCTTGTGATTGGTTGCGAAATATTAGATTAAAAGATATTGATGGCGTCTCATGGGATGCCATGACATGCCATCGAAAAGTTTTGGTATATAGTATATATATATATATACACATACTAAATTTAATAAATGATATTTCTAAATATTATCGTTTATTTTTATGTTTTAAACCACTTATCTACTTATTTGATTGTGAAAGATATTGTACATAAGATCAAAGAAGAATTCTTCATATTAGATTTAAAAAAATTTGGGTTATAATTGGGTGTGAAATATTTGATGAAAATAAATTATTGAGATTGGTAATAAAATATTAGATTTCAATGTATGTAAATAACATAAAAAATTAATCTTGTAATTGATTGTGAAATATTAGATTAAAAGATATCGATGGCGTCCCATGGGACATCATTACATACCGTCGAAAAACTTTGGATAATATGTATATGTATATGTATATATATATATATATATATTAGATTATTAAATAAGAAGATTTTGGGGTTAAATCACAGATATAGAGATTCTTTACATAAAATATCTCTATTTTTCATATGTAGATATTGCCTAAATATCTTTAGAGGGAAAAGCCTCTAAAGATAAGGGTATCATGATACCATATAAAATCTATAAATAGAGGGGGTCCAAGACATAGATTCCCCAATTTCACGATCACATATTCCATACAAGATTTTTGCTTTTGTTTTTGTTTTTTTTGTTTTAGTCATCGTCAGACGATCCCGTCATCATCCTCATCTAGATTTTCGATTCACGATCATACAATCTTGTGATTATTTTTTTATGCAAACAGTTTGGCGCGTCACGTAGGGACCTTATGATTCGATGACACAAAAGGTCCGGAGTCAAGCTGATAACCATCGCGGGGAAAATGACCCCCAAAACTTGGAACACGAAGGACCTCCCATGTCGAGAAGTTACAGTACAACTCGGAGTGATCCATGAGTCGAAAACGCCTAATAGGAGCAGGTTCCCCCTGGAATCTTATCCTTGTTCGAAAACTTCAGGCAGGAGATATAGAAATCGATGGAAGAACTGATCAAAAAGGAAATCATCAGTAACCCAGCTTCTTCTGATTCGTAATTCGGACTTGATAAAGATGAACATCACAAACTCGGACTGATCGAGAATAACGTAAAGGATCAACGATACAAACCTCGTCAAGATCCGGAACCGAACCATAAAAAGAATAAAAAAGCCCACATAACCGATCCAACAAGTCGGATCATACTGGAAGAAGAGGATGAGGTCAGCTCGATAGATCGAGGGCCGACCTTGAAAACTAACCAAGATATGATCAAGATGATCGAACAACTGATAGAAAAGAAGATAGACAACTCGGAGAAAGAGAAGAATGAAGGAAGAAAAATCTCTCCTTTTTTCAAGAAGATACTTCAAGAGAACCCTCTAGACCGATTCAAGATACCACAATTGGAGAATTATGATGGAACCATGAATCCAAACTCCCATGTCCAAAACTATGAATCCATCATGGACATCTATGGAGCCAATGAAACTTTTTTATGCAAAGTTTTTCCAACAACCTTCAAAGTTACAGCCTAAGCTTGGTTTGGTTCACTTCCGCCAGCCAAAGATTGTTTACCAACTACTTCATTAGTAGCCGGGGAATGAAAGTCACTACAAATCACTTACATCAACTCTTCCAAAGACCAAGTGAAAAACTCTTTGATTCTGTTAAAAGATTTAAACTTGCGGCAGTAAAAGCAGAGAAAGTAAGCAAAGAACAAAAGACGGATGCACTCATCAACGGGTTAGAAAGTTCTGACTTATTCTATCAATTAATTGAACTTAATGTCCCCTTGAGATTATAGTGACTAATGAAGGGATTAAACAAGCACAAAGGAGTTGAAGCAGCCCTAGCCGTGAGAGAAAGGGCCAAGGGAGCGAAGAATCGACTTGGATCCCAAGTTGAATTGGACAATCGGGATAGATCACGACAACTCGGAAGACGGGAGGATAGAGACAGAGAGAACACGATAAGGAAGGAAGAAAACCTGGTTCGATGTTTGCTACCTATACACCCCTTAACGCACCGTAAGGCAAAGTATTGCAAGCAACATGGGAAGAAAACTTCCTAGTCAATCCACCAAAAAAGGTAAAGCTCATTACTAGAAGGAAAGACATGTCACGATACTACATATATCATCGTGATCATGGCCACAACATGGAAGAGTGTAGATTTCTAAAAGATGCCATCGAAAACCTAATTAGAAGGGGTCACTTGTAGAAATTTGAAGGAAATCAAGGTCAACAGAAAAAAGAAAGAGGTCGGTCATCACCTTGAAAACAAGTTCGTTCACCACAAAAGACGGAAGATGATCAGAGGCCGGCTTAGAGACTGGGCATCAATATTATAACTGGAGGGTGTTATCGATGGAAAATCTCTCGCTCTTAGAAGGTAGGACGAAGCACGAGAGGTCTATAATCCCCAAACCCAAAAGAGCTCGGTATGAAAGTGAAGTATATGCTTTGGACATCAAGATAACGAAGGAATCACCTTTCCCCAAGCAGACCCATTGATTTTGACACTACATATTGAAGATTACAGCATCGAGAAAATATTAGTCGACACAGGATCATCGACTGATATCATCTACTTCAATACGATTAAAAGGATAAGACTAACAAAAAAAGACTTACAACCCTGTAAAATACCCTTGGTCGGTTTGAAGTGCATGAAAGTCAGTGCTTTGCTACAGGAACTGACTTAATCAGAGTTGATCACCTTCCTTAGAAAGAATTCAGATGTCTTTGTATGGAAAACCTTCGACATGCCTGGCATAGACCCAGGGGTCATAGAGCACCGACTCTCTGTTGACCCAAAAATGAATCCCATCAAGCACAGGAAAAGACATCTCGCTCCAGAAAGAAATCAAACCAGATTGAAGAAGTGAAAAAACTCATTAGTGCCAATTTCATTTGAGAAGTAGATTATCCAGATTAGCTAGCTAACATAGTGATGGTGAAGAAAGTTAACGGAAAATAGAGGATGTGCGTTGATTTTACTGACCTCAACAAAGCTTTCCCTAAAGATTGTTATCCCTTACATTGAATTGAACAACTAGTCGATTCCACTTTGGACACCAACTATTATCTTTTATGGATGCTTTCCTCGGGTATAACTAGATTTTTATGGAAAAAGAAGATCAAGAAAATACTTCTTTCATCACCGAACGAGGTACATACTGCTATATTATGATGTCTTTTGATTTAAAGAATACTGGGGCAACTTACCAAAGGCTAGTAAATAAGGTTTTCCAACCTCTGCTATTTTTTTTTTTTTAAAGACGGAAGTTTATGTAGACCATATGCTGACCAAGTCGATTCGAGCTCAAGATCATCCATCTGACTTGGTAGAAAATTTCAGCTCGCTTCGAAAGTATAACATGAAGCTTAATCCTATCAAGTGTACATTCAGAGTTACCTCAGAAAAATTCTTGGGATACATGATCACAAGTAAAGGAATTGAAGACAATGTAGCCAAAGTAGAAGCAGTCTTAAAGATGGGACCTCCCAGAACGAAGAAAGAAGTTCATAAATTAACAGGGTGCCTAGTGACACTTGGTAGATTCATGTCCAAAGGAGCAGAGAAGACCTTTTACCCTTCTTTAAAGCCTTGAGAGGTGCAAACTCAACACTTGAATGGAATCCAAAATGCCAATAAGTATCAATCAAAAGCATACCTCAGAGAAATCCCTTTGTTAACCAAACCGTTTGAAGAGGAGAAACTCTACCTATACCTGGCCTCTTCAGAAGAGGCAGTCTCGACAGTCTTGGCAATCCTTGTCTAGGTTGAGGGTAATATTCAAAAATCGGTCTATTTTGTAAGTAAAGTGCTACACGGTGTCACGACGAGATATCCTAGAATTGAAAAGGTGGCTCTTGCTTTAATCGTCGTAGCTCGAAAACTCAGACCATATTTCCAAGCACATCCTATAGTAGTAGTAATCGATCAACCGCTCAGACAAATACTACACAACTCGGAGACTTTAGGTAGGCTCATCAAGTGGTCAGTCGAGTTAAGTGAATTCAAAATTACTTATTAAGTGAGGTCGGTAATAAAAGCTCAAGCCTTGGTAGACTTTTTAGCCGATTGTAGGTTTGATCCTGAATCGTTGCCAACCGATGACAATTCTCAAACAAAATCAGAAGAAACTGCTTGGACAACATATACTGATGATTCTTCATCCATCCGAGGAGCCGGGGCGGGTCTAGTACTTCGATCTCCAAATTGATGAGAGCTTTCATGTTCAGTATAACTCCAGTTTAAAGCTACTAACAACATGGCCGAGTATGAGGCGTTGATCACGAATTTAAGTATGGCTAAATATTTGGGCATAACTCGATTGCATGTTTGTTTCGACTCCCAACTTGTTATAGAGTAAGTAGATGTGAAATCGGATTAGAACTCTCTTGATACAAAGATGCTGCCAAAGAAATCATCAAGGGATTCACCGAATTCCAAATATGACAAATCCCTCGGGGGGAGAATGGGATAGAAGATGCACTTAGCAGGAATCCAAGTATCACTAATATTCTATTTAGTCGATTATATGCTGAGGTGATTTCAACTCCGAGGAAAAAGAGTAGAGAGTTAATTAACCCGGTTGATTTTGAACCATCGTGGATGGATGACATATATCACTACCTCTGGAAAGACACCCTTCAAAAAGACTACAAGTCGGCTAAGAAAGTGAAAAGCAAAGCACTGAAGTTCCTACTAGTCAATGATTAGCTATACAAAAAGTCCTACTCTTCACTCCTTCCTAAATGTCTTGGTCCAGTTAGGGCTCAGTTTGTACTTGGAGAAGTCCACGAAGGCATATGTGAAAATCACCATGGGGCGCAAACGTTAAGCTTGAATCCTTAAGGCAAGGATATTTCTAGCTAAGCATGAGGAAAGATGTCTAGGAATATGTAAAGAGATGTGATAGATGTCAGAGGACAGCCGACTTACCTCAACTGTTGACTTCAAATCTCACGCCAATTGAAATTCACTGGGTGTTCGTGCAATGGGTAATCTATATTCTTGGTCCATTTTCTATAGCTCAAGATCAAAAGAAATTTGTCATAGTTGCAGTTGAGTACTGTACCAAATGGACCGAAGTTGAAGCGGTTACAAAGATCACAGAAAAGGTAGTAAAGGATTTCATATGGAAATCGATTGTTTGTCAATTCGGAATACCCCATACAATTATTTTAGATATTGGTCTCCAATTCACAAGTTTAGCTTTCACTGAGTTCTGTAAGAAACTTAAGATTGGGCAAAGGTTCACATCATGAAAACACTCTCAAACAATGCTCAAACAGAGGCTATCAATAAGAAAATCAAGAACGCATTGGCTAGAAAACTTAATGATGCCCAAGTACTTTGGACGTAAGAACTTTACTACTCGTAAAAAGTCTATGGGAGAAAGTCCTTTTAGTTTAGATTTCGGAGTTGAGGTAATGGTCCTAGTTGAAGTTTTGGAAACTTCATCCCGAGTTCAGAATTTCTCCCCAAACCAAATCCAAGCTCGGATTTATGAGGAGTTAGACCTTCTTGAAGAACATCGAGAGATGGCTTCAATCCGGCAAAGTCTTTTCAACTGAGAATAGCTGGATATTCAACATCAAAGTAAAGCCTATAAGTTTTCAATCGGGCGACCTAGTCTTAAGGAAAGCCGAGTTCAGAGTTCGGATGATTGGGGACAAGCTGGCCGATAAATGGCAAGGTCCATTCCGGATTTCTGCAGTTCTCAACCAAGGGACATACAAACTATCTCATCCAAGTAGAGGGCAACTCGAAAGAACATTCAATGCCAACTACTCAAAGTTTTATTACCCTTAACAACGTTTATTTGTAATTTTTCACTATCCATTTGTAAATAATTTCAATGTTTTCAATAATATTTCCTTTCATGTATTCATGTTGGAGGTTCTTCAACACTTAGGCCCAAGTTGGAAGAAAAACAACAAATTCTAAGAATTCAGGTCGGAATAAGATCTCTGACCTGAAATAGCACCAAACCCGTCACCTCAAAAAGATAGGTGACGAAGGAAAGACTTAAAGGATGAAGGTTGGAACAAGATCACTGACCCGAAATGATACTTTAGCCGACCACCCATTACTGGGTGGTCAAGAAAAGGAGAGAAAAAACTTAAAAGATTCAAGCCGAAAAAGGATCTTCGACTTGGAAATGAAATTAAAGTCAGCCACTTAAAAGTAAGTGGAAATAAAGAAAAAAAAAAACTTACATTGTTCAGGCCGAAATGGGATCTCTGGCCTAGGAAATCACTTAAGAGAATCATCCACAAGTGGATGAAGAAAAAACAGGCTTAAGAGATTCAAGTTGGAACTGGATCTCTGACTTGAAAAGGACACTTAAGCCGACCTCCCATAAATGGAAGGAAAACCAATAGGCTTAATGGATTCAGGTTGCAATAGGATCGATGGCCTAGAGATGATACTTAAATCGACCATTTGTAAGTGGGTGGAGGAAAACCCATAGACATAAGAGATTCAGGTCAGAACAGGATCTTTGGCCTGGAGATGATATTTAAGTCGGACATCCAGTAGTGGTGGAGAAAAAAGGACAATACACTTAAGGGATTCGGGTCGGAAGATCATCTCTAGCTTGAAGATGATGCTTAAGTCAAAAATCCATAAATGGATGGAGAAAAATGATAAAAGCTTATGAAACTCAAGTCGGAACAAAGAAAAATAAAAGCTTATAAAAGCCTCCTCAGCCTTACGGAAGAGCCGGGGATAGTTGGTAACCACCTAAAAGCAGAAAGAAAAAATAAAATAAAAATTAGTACATATGTATGAGAAATAAATGAGAATTGAACGAAAAAATAATTCTTTACTTGGTGCAAGAGACTATTTTCATATGTAAGATATTGCCTAGATATCTTTAGATGAAAAATCCTCTAAAGATAAGACTATGCTCATACTATGTAAAATCTATTTGGGCCTCCACATTTGGCCCAATTAGTGGTGTAAGTGCGCACTCATTCAAATTTGAACAGCTATTGCCTGAAGAGAATGAGAAGCGTTCCTTCCCGTAATAACTATCTATCAACCCCCGAGGATCCACCTAATCTACAACTTTCACATTTTCAGCTTGATCCAAGCTTGATTGACTTCCCAAAAGTTTACTGATGTGATTGTTTCCTTTTTTTTTTTTATCTTTTTTTATCTTTATTTTATCTGTTTTTTTTTTTTTTTGCAAAGATACCCGAATCATTCATGTGCATCGTCGTCCGATCATCTATTTCTGGCTGTTTAGCATCGTCCTCTTGTGGGATGGGATCTGGGTCATCTGACTGAGCTAAAAAAGGCTGTTGATTCATCGGTTGTCCTTTGACCTTGACGAAACTCATACCCTGTCTTCTAGTCGGATTCGCCCTTAACCATGCTCCATATTGGAAGATTCAACTAAACCTTTTCGTGGATCTGTGTGCCACTCTAGAGAGCGCTGACAATCTCTGTTCCTATCGCCAATGATATCGATTTTAAAATAGAAATGGGGCACACGCTCAAAGAAGAAAGATGCCCTGGCTTTTGTACCTTCCTTCAAAGCAACGAAAGTAGCTCTGAGGAAAGGTTGTTAATGTTTCTTTCCATCTTAACACTTAGACAACTTCCCCTTTCTTCACCATGATCATTTATATTGACCTGTAGCACTCTCCCGAACTTCCCGAGTAGAATGGGAGCAACATCTCGGCGTAGGCAGCCCAGAGGTAAATGGTGGCACTGCACCCAAATGACCAATCAATCAAAAGAGTAATCTGATAAGCGTTTGGATGCCTCATATCTGCATATCACCAACAAATGGTTTTCATAATGCTAGGGGCCTCCATCTAGAATTTGTTCCATGTCTTCGATGGAGTTAAACTTAGAGACAAACAAGTTGACCCCCATGGACTAGTAATCAACCCCTTCGGTAACTGACCACGTCTTTACCACAGAGGAATACTATATATCAATGGAAATTGATCGAGAGAGGAAGAGCTTGGCCATGAGTTTCCTCTCATCAGACTCCTCCGCTGAGCCCTACCCATCCAATCCAAAACTAACGGTCTCTTTCTCTAAATCTGTGAGTTTGAGCCTCCTCCCCAGGATCTTACGCACATTTGTTTATCTCCTCCACACAACTAAAGTTCGAGGACACTCCACGGGAATCTATCATAGTCAAGAAACCAAAACAGCCACCCGTCAAATGTGGAAGACACTCCCTTGTAGGGATAATGTCACTTCTTAGAGAAAAAAACCCTAGGAGAATCATCGGTGGATTTTTTTTTCTTCTTTTTCATAGTGCTTTGTTATCATGGTTTTTGGTGGTTTGTTGTGGATCTTCCTCCCGATATTCGACTTTCCCATGTTAAATTCGTATATTGTTCTTATCAATTCTCTCGACCTAATATCTTTAATCTTTTCAAGAAATTGTTACAAATGAAAAAAAAAGAGTAATCCAAAAGACACATCCGAAGGAATAAAACCACCTTTGCTAAGTATCAAAGAATAGCCATAAGCTTTTGAATGAAATAAAAAATAGCATTTTTTCCTAGCATCTCTGTATGGCGAAAATTTAAAAGTTTGTTATCAAACATTTACATCAAAATAAACGTTCCTTATCATGGTTTGACCAAAAGATGTCATATATTGCACCATATATCGGTCATATTTTGGTAATGCTACCCACATAAGCATGTATACATTGAAGGATATTGTCCAAATATACTTTGTTGTGCATGGCAATTAGAAATGGGAAAATTAATCACATAAAGTGACGCAGAATCCAGTTCGGAGCATGTAGTGGTCACTTAGCGAAGGGAGGCCATCACTTATCAAGGCATGAATTAACTAGAGGTCATAGCTTCCACACATCGGGACATTGCCATCATACACTCGAATGCATCAGAACATATCTGTCTGCATACCAAGACAAATCCCTTTACCTATAGGGACACATGTCATTCACACATCGAGCATATCATTAAAATACTGGGATGTATCACTAAAATGCGAGAAAGATTCCTCACACATTGCCACATCCGCACTTATAATTCACAAAACTGGAAAAATTATCACATAATCGGACATACCATAGAACAAAGCCCACCACAATTGTAATAATCTGAGAAAATGTTTAGAAACCTCATCATCGGACATACCATCAAACGGAGGAGGATCTGGATCAGATGACAGAACTCATATGATCGACCTTGATTGAGATAAACACATCCTACTACAAGGTCAAGGAGTATTATATTTCCTCTTCAATGATTCAACCATGGCCGATCATATGTGTTCTATCTACCTGAACGCCGTCATTTGATCTAGATCTTCGACTTGGTTGATATGACTACCATCTGAAGGTCAAGAGTATAACATTTGCTCTTCATTGTAATACCATCGGACATACCATTGAACAAAGTCCACCACATCGAGCATATACAAGTTTTCTTTTTTGTAGAGTCACTTTTAATTGCTCTATATTTCATATATGTGTGAGAGAGAGTGATCTACTAATTTTTATGCAAATTGGAGTTTTGATGTTTCTAATAGTTTAGAAAGAAAGAAAGGATGTTGCAACAAAATCCCAATATTCCACAACTAGAAAGAGAGATTATTGTATGCAAAGCTTAGCGTTGGATTGATTAGAAGGTGATGATCGTCAGGAGGATCCATCACATCCTCAACCACAACCACCTCCTAGCAGTTTCCGAGTTCTAAATTCTAAACTACAACAAATAGAGGAGGAGGAGCAATGCATTAGAGAAAAACTTGAGCAGATTGAGGTATAGTTGCTGTGCCAAAGTCAAACGAAATTTACGATCTGAATTCAATTTGAGTTTCAAGTTGGACCACTGGCAAAGTGTCACAAGGACACTTTCCATCCCAAAGTTAATCGTAATAGGTTACTTCTATCCTTTGCGCTTAATTCTTATTTTCACATTGAGGATAATGTTTAGTTTAGGCTTGAGGATTTGGTTAGTTTGTTTGTTTTTTGTTTTTGTTTATTTTTGTTGTCTTTTTAAAGAAGATGTTATAATTTGGAAAAAAATTTATTCGTTTCATTTGAAATTCGTCTAAGCAGTACCCCCTAGAAAAAAAAATCAATTTTTTTAAAAAAAATCATGATTAAAGGATTGCAATATAATGAGATTTATTATTATGATCATTACACTAGTATTTGCAAGGAAATTGCAACTCATATTTGCAAAGTTGCGAAAGTAAGGAAAAATTATAGATACAAATCAAAACAAGAAAAAACTTGATAAAATGTCATGTTTTCTCTTTTTTATTATCAAACATCACCTCCATCATTCTAGTGAAAAGATACATGAAGTAGAAAATCTAGGTCTTATTTGATCTTGGTCTAAAACAGAATATTGAAACTAAGATGTTTGACGTACACCGAACATCAAAGAATTACCAAAAAATCAAGGCGAGACTAAAAGAAATCATTTCGAGAATGCACAAATAAACCCATTTATTCTTTAAAGTTGACACACTAGAGTTACGTACCAAGCAATAAAAAACACACAAAGCACTTCTCTTTAAAGGGGTCCACTTACACCAGATTTTGTCATGCCAAGGGAATTGAGCTCCATGGAGTTTGGTGAAATCCCAGTAGGAAGCAGTAGAGAAATTACCTGGAGCAGAAGGGGACAAAGAGGGTTGCTTGTCTTCCGGAGAAAGAGAAAGACGCTAAATACCAAAGCACCTCAAGACTTCACAAGGGCTTTGTCGATTCTATTCTATCCGCCTCTGCAAGGAGAAGCTGCTTATCAATTATTGGATGATCTCAAGAAATTATCACTTTCCATGATTCGTGCAATTGATTATGGAAACAAGACCAAATCTGGCAAGGGATTACCTCAGCACCACAAGGGAAAGCTCAGCACTAGCAACTATTCTCTAACGCCTTGTAATTTGTATAGTTTCCATAGAAGAATAAAATCATGTTTTATTTATTTCATGCAAACGATAATGGAAAGATACAAGGTGAGGATACAATCAGTTTTCCTATCAGTGACTCTTTACATAGTATCAGCCAATTCTGGTGAAATCGTTATCGGTCCATGGCTTCCACCCCACCAACTGAATCTTTCTCAACTCAAACCACACAAATGAGTCTAGAAGTTGCTCCATCATTACAAGCGACTCAGACCACCACATCAAATCAAAAGCTTAACTGATCGAATTATTTAACGTGGAAGACTCTGCTTATTCTCTTTCTCCAGGCAGCTTGCCTCATGTCAATTGTTGATGGTACTGAAACCGTGCCTCCCAAGACTCTCCCATAACCCAATGGCACATAAATCACCAATGCCGCCTACCACAAGTGGAATAGACGAGACGAAATGACGTTGGGCTAGCTACTTGCGGCATCAAGCAAGACGATCATCGCTCAACTAACGAATCACACATTGGCAGCCTCTGTATGGGCGTATCTCGTCAAGGCATACGCAGCGTAAAACTTTGCTCGAGCCACCAAACTTCGTCTTCAATTCTAGAGCCTGAAGAAGGGAAGCCGCTCCGCTATTGAATTTATACATATCGCTGATAACCTTGCCGATCAACTCACCAGCATCGGCGAGCCCGTCTCTGACAATGAATACCAAGCACATCTTTTTCGCGATCTGGGAAGCGAGTATGCCAACTTAGCAACCGCGATCTCAGTCTAGACTGCTGCAACTCCGCATAGCCGTGATGCACTCCATGGGCTCATCCTATCCCACAAAGGAAGGGTTGATCTAGCGTCGTTCGACTCCAGTGCCTCCCCAGCAGCCGCCTTGGTCGCCTACTCGGGGCCAATTTCACTCTCAGCCACAGCAGTTCCCATCTCCGACGTCGACCCACGGCCGCCGTCGAGGTCCTCCCACTTGCCTAATTTGTCGACAACAAAATCATTATGCGACTCAATGCAAGGAAAGGCATAACCCTAACTATCATCATTCCTCCACATGGATGAATCAATCTCATGATTATTATGGACCTTTTCCATATTCTAATCCTTTTGGCCAGGCCCACAATAGCAAGCCCTCACCAAGTCCATCCATGCTAAGGCTGGTCTGCTAGGAAAGTGAGCCTGCAATGGGTGTGTAGTAAGACTGATTCAGAGAGGAAAGTAGTAAAGCTGACAACATTGAGGTCATGATAAAGAGACAATAAGGGTTGCGCATTTGGGATTCTACAGTAAGGAATGGTTGATCCTGGATTGTTTTTGATTGACGAAGGTTACTGCAGCAAGAAACTTCCCAGGAGGTCACCCATCTCAACATTACTTCACGTCAAGTACGCCTAATTGCGAAGTTCTAAAGTGATGGGCTACCGAAGAGAAAGATGCACCTTTTGGTATATGTAATACTATCTAACAGTTTAAGCTTTTCTTTGGGGTATTACAACACCAGAGGTCAAGGGTCGATGAATATGGTGTCAGGATTGCAAGAAAGTGACATTTTAAAGAAAGGACGAATTCAACAACGGTTAGAAATTTGGGGTTATCTATAAAATAGAGGCAATGCCCAAGAGTTCAAAACTTTTGAATTGCTGAATCTCCTTTGCTATGAACAGACAAGTGCAGTAAGGTTTCAATTGAGCTAGGAAATAACTTCATAGCTGAAGATCTGAGCCAGCAATTGAAGGCAGTGTTAAATAGTAGTAGTGTTAGACAGACAATTCCAAGATGCTATTCTGGGTTCTGTTGAGGAGAAGGAAAGATATTGTAATCAATTTGTATTGTCATTTATTCGTTGTAAAGTAACAGGCTGATTGTGAACTTAAAACAATCACACATAGTGTTATCCTCTTGATTTATCACTCTGATAATCAAGGAAAAACTGGAGTAAGATATAAAGCCATATTTTAGCTATATACTCTAACCAGTATAAAAACCTTATGTTTTTACTTTACTTCTTTCATTACATTTAACCTTACTACTAATCAACTTCAACCTATAGAAAACTAAAATGAACTAATGCTGTTACAGTAAGGTTCTGCATTACTACAGTAACCTTAGAACATCCTTATTGTCTAACTAACATTTATTAGTTTGACAGCAAAGCTCGAAAAAGAGAGACGATTCATCCCCC
>JAOVYX010010674.1:11787-33664 GCA_035668315.1 Drosera spatulata | reverse complement strand
GGTTCAGGAACAAGGGCAGCATGCCCGATCCTCTTGCCATTCTTCTGAGATCCAAAGCACCAGTATAGACTCCAGAAGCTACCCCACCTTCTCTTCTGCAACAGTACCATAAGATCAACTTAGAATGAAATCATGTGCAGCGGCACGTAGTTGATGAAGTTTAGCAGAAGAACATGAAGTAAAATTATGCCCGAAAGAAATGGTTAAAATGCAGAAGAACTGTTCTGGGCAAAAATCATATACCCCTGGGTGACAGACGTGACCATTTTTTGGAGCCAAGGCTAACAGGCTTACATATCAGAGAGTCCTAGGGGATTTACGCTAAGAATACATCATTCAAACTAAACAAAACAGCATCATATACAAACAGTTGCCTCAATGGCTCAATAACACAACTAAGAAACCGAAGCTAAGAAACCGCATTTCATGCCACAGGTTCCGTTAACAGCAACATAAACTATTGTTCGCAACAAGAACAAAAGATATGGTTCCCCCTCTAATCAATTGCTGAAGATATACTGCGCCTCCCTACAAGATCTAAGGCGAAGCTCCTTTTACTCTTCTTGTGATCTTGTCATCCCCATGATGCACTTGGATATCAAAAGACAAAATGAAGTCTATCCACTAATATCCGATTCTATTTGGGACCACTCGGAGACTACCTCAACGAACTAGTCCTGTTCATCAATCCTCAAAAGACTTGAAGATCTATTGACCATATTGTATCAATCCACAAAGACTTTCAGCTCTATTGACCATATTGCATCACGAATTTCAAATTCGCTTCGTATATGCACTTTTCAGTGTTTCAGCTGAAGAAACATTCCACAGTACAAGAAGCGAAAACTTAAAATTATAGTGAAAAGAAATGTTTGCTACTTCGAAATCAAAAGATAAATCTCCTAACCGATATATAAATCCTCGTTCATCTACAACTCAATCGCGATTTTGATTTAATCGATAGCTCTCTGCACTATATCTCTTCTTTTCTTCTCCAACAATTATGTTACTTACACAAGCTGCAAAAAGTCGATTCGACTCCTCTCTAAATCAAACTGCTCTCTATCAATCATAAAGCTCCTTATCCTCACCACCTCCACAAATCAACAACCACAACAAATCGAATCCGATCTCAACCTGATCAAACTAAATCAAATCTCAGTTTCCACAACCAAAAAATCCTTCAAATCTCCATTTCTCATCCAAGACCTTAGTAACCTTCCCCGCACGAACACCAAAAACATAGTTCACGCAATCGAATCAAGGAAATCGAATCTCAACACCTCGATCAATCATCCTCTCCTCAAAACAACACCACTTACAACCACGACAAAATCAAACGCAAATCAAACAATCACAAATCATCACCAAAACCACAACCGAATCAGAAAACTTCAAAACCAGACCTGAATCGGAGCCGGCCGAGCTCGACTCTCCGCGGCCACGATCGCCGCCGCCGCCGCGTTCACCGTCTCCACACTATCATGAATACTCGCCATCAAATCGGCGATCAATCAATCAAACCAACACCAAAGCACCCGATCCAGCGAATCAGATCAAAATCGAACGAAGAGATGATTCGAATGAATGCTCAGTTTCACTGTTTTCTCTCTCTAGAATGGGTCGATTTCTTTCTCTCTCTATGTTCTGCTGGCGCTTTCAGTCTTTTTCGTTCTTTCTTTCTTTCTTTGCTTTGCTGTGAATGATATTGTGATTTTGGATTTTGATTTTTTTTGGGCTGGGGGAAGTGTGAATATGGGAGCGTGGTGGGGGTAAGATGGTAAATTGGGATGGGGTGAGGGGCACTTGAGGGGCCGGGTGATCGAAGTGTAACGGATAACGGCGGCGTTACAGATGTGTAGTTTTTTTACTCTTTCTTTTCTTTATCTTTTATGTTGATAAGTTCTGAGATCAGTGAGCTGCACATCGGTCAAGTGAACAACAAGATGTGAGTTCGTCTTTTTTTTTTTTTATTGGATAAAGTTTTGAGGGAAGTCAACGGATATGGTCAACCTGAATTTTGAGGTTAGTGAGATTCGAATTCAAAATCTAAAAAAAAAGGTTGACTCGAACACCACTAAACCAATTTAGATTAGTTTCTGACCTCGTCGTGGGTTCGTGTTTTAATGTTCTCAATCACCCGATAAATAGATATACATTGAATCAATTTTTTTAATGTTGATTAATAATGGATTAATTTGAAGACAAAATTGGTCAATTCTGAAACTTAAGAAAAAAAACCTTAGAAATTCACAACTAATCACATCTTTTTTCGGATTTAGTCTAAATATTACACTATCAAAACTATTTGCATCAAGTGGTTTCTCAACGTCAATCATTTTCATTTTCCGTATTCTATTATTTTGTATCCGATGCAACGTTAGTTGTGTCCGCTTTTGTGCAAGGTGGAGAGCTCAAAAAATGACGTCTCCACACTGCTTTCTTTTCCCCCCTGTTTTAAACCTCAATAAATTCGTGGTGTCACGAATGATGGTGGCGATGACGCCCCGTGTATGTATGTACTACGTTTGCACGATGATACCCGTGATGAATATAAGTACTCATCACACATCATGTATTTCTAAAACTATAGTAACACTTACTTTTTGAAATACACTCATAAAATTTTACTCTTTATGTCCCATATATTTTATAACGATTTAATTCAAATTGATTTTTTATGTATATATTAAATTTTTTATATTTTGATCGGATAAAAAAATAACAGCAGAATCCAACATTAATGAACAAAATAAAAGGATTCAAGTCTTAAATTTTCTTTTTATTTTTTTTCCCAAAACAATGGGATTTTGTTCATTCATATTGATAATAAACAGCTTAGAGGAGGTAGTGCAGTGTATGGGATATTGTGATTATTATAAAGTAAAATTATTTGAGATAATTCTTGAGAAGTATCACTTCAAGGAAATGCTATCAAAGATTTGTGATTCCCATGAGATCCCAAATTAACTAAATTTCCCACAATACCGTCCTTACTCCATCATCTCTCGCGCAATGCTCTGCATCGAGATGATAGATGATGTAGTATCGACTTTCTACGCCGACGATCACCTGGCCTCTGGATGCAGCAAGGGGAACGTCTCCAACTAGAGACAAATCGATGAAGACATCATCAGTGTGTTTAGTGAAGGGGAGGTGCGTGTAGGAAACGTGACGACGATGACGAGGGCGTGTGTTAGTGGGAACCATTCTCAGGTTTGAAGTACGAGTGCGAGGCACGACATTGAGGGATAGAAATGGGATTATGATCAAAATTTGATTAGGATTGAGATTTGGTGTGATATGAGAAATTAGGGTTTTAAATTGGGGGGGCGAGGGGGCGGAGGGATGGATCGAGATCTTGATTTGGGACTGTGAGTTGGGATTGAGGATTTTGGGTACTATGAGATCACGGTGTGGGGAAGTTGGTAGTAGGAAAACTCAGATCAATATGGCGAGATCGCAATATTGATGCAATGGGGCTGATTAGTGATGCAAATGATTAGTAATTAGGAATACCCTGATGTGAGAATTTGGGTGAAAACTTAATAGAATAGGTATTGAATTTTTTTATTTGGGGGGAAGGTAGGGCAGTTTATTGTGGTTGTGTCAATTTCAAAGACGAGGAGAGCCACGTGTAACTCACAGCAAAATACTCTAATATGTCTGTGTAAAAAAAGTACGTCTAATAAAAAAATACATCATGTATATCATTTGTACGTTTATGTCAAAAAAAAGTAATATACCTGGTGAAAAATACATCATCTAGTACGGCTGTGCAAAAAAAACGTAGTAAGTCTAGTGAAAACACATCATCTAGTACGTCTGTGAAAAAAAAATACGCCTAATAAAAAACGCATCATGTACATCATCTAGTACACATGTGTAAAAACAGTAGTACTAGAAATCTACACTAATACGCCATCAAAGAATCTAATACGCTTAAATAAAAAGTTGTACGTCTATGTAAAATCCAATACGTCTATACAAAATATAGTACTTCAAAATTGGTTTGTTTCAGGCATACTATGCATACTATTATTATAATAAAAATGTACTACTTGTGGAAAATCTAGTACGCCTAACAAAAAGTGGTACGCTTATAGAAAATTTAGTATGCTTATGTAAAATGTAGTACGTCTATACAAAATGTAGTACTCCAATGCAAAATATAGTATGTCTAAATTGATTTATTTCTGACGTATTATTTTGAGGCGTACTAGTATTGGAACAATACATATTACTTGTTCAGACGTATTAGTTCAGGCATACTAATTCCAACATATTAGTACGTCTGTGAAAAATATAGTACATCATTATATAGAAAAGTCATTTGTTTAAAAAGTAATACGTTTGTGCAATAATGACGTACTAGTTTTTTATTTTTACACCATCTAGTACACTGGGTGAAAAACACATAATGTACATCTACTTTGTCGGTGGAAAAAAAAAAAGGACAGCAAGAGAGGAATCTCAAGATATTATCAACAATGAATCTGCAATTTAGACAATATTTTTCTTCATCGTATTTGTTTTCTCTTTGTTCAGTTCACTTGGTGTTTGTTTAGTGACCTCTTTTTTAATCATTCCATAGTTCACATGTTTTTGTCTGGACTAAAAAGATGAAATGTTCATCCTTTCTTTGATTTGTCAATGTCAGAAATCTTCCCTCCTATCAGCTTGTTGTTGATGAAAAATACAAGGATAACCTGTTAACATATCTTTGGAAGCGTTGATATCTGAGACCATTTAGAATCTATATGATGATGATGATCGATGATAATGATCAAATTTTGATGAAACCGTGCGATTAAATCAAATCGATGATGATGATCGAAAATGATGATGATAGAAGATGATTATGATGGAGATGATGATGATCGAAGATGAGGAGGAGACAAAGGTGATCGACGATGTATATAGAAAGGGAAGAAGAAAACAATGAAAAAAAAATGACAAATTAGAAAAGGTTGATGTTTTTTTATAAAAGTGATACTTTATGGTAATAAAGTTCTCATGATGATACCTCATTGAAAATAAATATTTAAAATGATATCGCATGGGAATTTTCACAAATTATTTTCACATAAAAAATAAAGTAAATATTGTAAGATTTATACGACAACAAAAAATAATAAGTGTTGCAAGAATTATGGGATGGATAGAGTATAATATTATTTTTTGAAAATATCAAAACATCTTTGTATTTTATTTTATAGTATCAAATCAACTTATCCCATTAGTATTATTATTTTTTAATCACTCACGTAATTCAAAGGATAAATTTATCATTATAATAAAAATCAATACACAAATAAATTATCATGTCAAATTAAACCTTGCAATTTAATCGAAGGAAGAAAGTATATACTCTCTCCGTCCCAAAAAAATTGTATTTCTTATACAAATAAATCAAAAAGGTGATATCATTATGAATGATCCGCGGACGAATAGACGATATTTTTTAAATTTATTATAAAATATCAAACATAATATATATCATTAACTTTAATTTTAGAATAAAATAATATTTATATTATATTATTTATTAATAAAAAAATAATATATCAAAATCCATAATAAATAATATATTGACGTTAAAATTGCAATTTATACGAAAGGAAGTATACGAGAGGGAGGAAGTATTTATGGAAAGTGTGAAAGGGAAACTGTTCATTTTTCTTGCAGTGTCAGAGAAGAAAAAGGGTTGCTGCCTGGTTGCTGAGGTTGGCCTACTGATTTCCGCCGCCTGCGCACGTGAGTTCCGTGAAGGCATTTGCTGTTCATGCTTTTAATATTTGGTTGCGTGACAGCGTGAGATATTCCATGTTACGATTATAAGTGTGACGCCCCTGATTTTTCGTATCGAAAAGCACGTAAATGTTATGTCGTCATGGATCCGGTCCGTGATAAGATTAAATAAAGCGAATTGATTTTAGGAGTATAGAAATCAAGGAAACTATAAACAGTAATCACAGTCATAACTTATCGTCCCGAATATCTGTTTAGTTACAACATTAAATCGGAAACAATGCAAATCGATTATTACATTAAATACAATAGACATCTGATCTGTTATAATATCCGAAGTACGTGAGATCATCTATATGCATGCAAACTCACACTAAGAGCTTTCAAGTGCTGTTGGGGGCATACCCACAATTGAAAAACATAACAGTGAGCTAATGAATCTCAACAATCTCGGGTGTATAAATCTCAATTACAGAAAACTTTCGTTAACGGTTATGGCGACCGCCGAAAGTCCCTAAATTATTTTTATATAATATAGTAAAATATCGGCGCCATATCAATCTGCATCGTTTTACATTGCATAATATGGCTTTGTATCGCTTTTAAGAGTCATTCCTTTCTTTTGCATTTAATTAGGGTTCATGACTCGACTCAGAAGCAACAACTCCAAGGATATGACCGACTCGCAGTACAGAGATAAGATGTCAATCGTCAGCCGGGTTACCCAATAGATTTGGTACATTCGTACATGCCTATTCTGTGCGTCGTCTTACACCTCTTGTGCGCATTCAATGTAGTATCGTTTGTCAACATTGAGATAATCTGGGCCTCCTCCCAGCAGAGAACAACCCGTGACCCCACTACAATGGCGTAAAAGCCGCTGTATGTATGCAAAGAGGATGGGGGATGCCCATCGCTCCCTAACTAGTTCTCACCCGTAACGATGACTCAGAGGATAATAAAGGAATGCAATGACTCAAACTCAAGCCACTAAGACTATTCAAAAAAACAGATGATCGCAATGGATCAAAGAAGGGACACCATATTCGACCTTCTCAATAATTCTAGGAAAACGATCAACGACCCAACGGATCCACAAGGGATGTCAATGTCGTCCCTATCAGTTCAAGGAGGCGATATTTCTTATTCGTTTGCTTTTCATTAGTTCACATGGATAGTGTAACTATGCTCCACATCCCCCGTTTTCTTTTTATTAATCATTTAGCGATCGCTTTCACTTATTTTCCGTGAGGGTATATACATTATAAGGATGCATTCTACTTCATTTCAATCCCAAATACCCCATCACATGTCAAACGTGATCTTATATGCACGTTTGACGTTATATTCCCATGCGTATGGGTTATATATCTCAAATACACGCTTAGGTTTAAGATCGATGCATGAATTCACTGTTTTCTTGGCCATGACGCCCTGTGAAGCCAAATCCCCATTTTTTCCTTCGTCGCGGGCGCGACCCAAGATGGTCGCGGCCGCGACTATTCTCCAGCACAGAACGTCCAGAAAACCTCACGGATCCCTCAATTCACACCATAACGCATCCAAACCATTTCACATGCATCAAACACATCAAAACATGTCCCAAAGTATGCACGAAAGCAAAAAACGTGTGTGATCGAATAAAAGAGACGTCTCGGACGAGTGAGGTTACCTTGAACGCGTTTGATTTCCTTGAAGTGGTTATCGCCCATCGGCTTTCCACTGCTGTTTTCCCTTTCTGCCACTGCCGTCGCTGATCCACCCCTTGTTGCTGCTGCCCCACACTCGTGTTGACGTCGTGGTGATGAAAACAATGATAACGGTGATAGATTGATGATGAAACGATGAAGATGTTACTTGATGCTTGCAAGTGATGGTGGCGAAGATGGTGGCGGCGTTGGCGGCAGCTAGCTGAGACAACCAGAGATTATGGAGAAGAAGTGGGAATGAGTGAAGGGAGTGGTGGTGGTTGTGGGTGCGGGAGAAAGGAGAGGAAGAGTGGAAGGAGTGGGTGAAGTGGAGGTGGGTGCGTGGGAAATACCCCGTGCCGTCCCACGATACGTCTCGTTCAATCCACTATTTACCCAAATTTCGTAATATTAATCCATCGATAATTTATTTGCCTCGATAGATTTATCTCATATACGAAAATATGACATCCTGAGTCATAATCCATTGTTTATGGAATCAAATCGATAGTCCTATCGCGCAACGTTTATAACGTTATAACGTTGTAACGTTATTTGTTCGTAATGATTATTGGTGCATTCAATTAATCATCCCAAATATTTCATCGTCATATTTGATTTAAAAATCAAATATTTTATTCGATTTAAATATATAATCTTTAAGTACGATTTATTTTAAAAATCGTAACGTTATATATTCGTTTCTAAATTCCCAAAATTCTTGAGTGTTACAATAAGTCAATATTTCTCCCCCATAAATGGCGTTGGGTTGATTTTGTGTCAGTGTATTAATTATATTATTATTTTCGTTTTAAAATAATTATATCATTTTGGTCCGTCTCAAATTATTTATAACGTTTTTATTTTTAAAAATATTGTATGGTTGGGAATTAAAAAAGATGGGAAGAGAAAGATTGTGTGGTTGAGAATTAAAATAGAGAGAGAAAGAAGATAAATCTAAATTTTGAGAATAAAGTAAATATTGTAATAATTTTGAGACGGAGGGAGTATATTATAAGTTTTATTTTTTATATTATAAATTAAAAAATTTATATTACAAATTATTGAATATATATTGTCAAATTTTAGTTATAAGATACACTAAAATCTGACATTATATATTTATCAATTTACAGTATAAACTTTTCAACTTATAATATAAAAAATAAAATTTACAGTAAAAAAATAAGCCAAATTAACTGATTTAAAATCAGTCCCGTGTTTCTCATATCATATTCTCGCCGTTCCATGAAAAGATATATTCTTTCCATCCCACGAAAAATATAACATTTGTTTTTTTAGATCATCTCATAATAAATACAACGTTTTCTTATTTAAAAATAAAAAACATCAAATCATTCTTTATTTGTTAGAATAAGATTGTCCCATTATCTCCTTTTTATTTTACTCCATTTAACTCCACCACTACACAAATACAAAAAAAAAAAAAATTCAACTCTTATCTAAATTCTCAATCCCAATCAATCCGTTACATTTTTCACGAATCAAAAAAAATAACATCAAACCGATATTTTATTAGGATAAAGAATTCTGAATCTAATAGATCTAACATAACCAATAAGCTGTTGATTTGAGTGATAAGGATAATTTAATCTTTATAAAAATCAAAGGATAATTTAATCTTTATATTAAAAATTAACACACATATAAATTATCATATAAAATGAAATGGTTACAATTTTGTCACGAGTATATGCTTTATATGCTCCTCTCTTCTTTAGAGCATATATTTAAATCTTCTCTGAACTCATATCCATGAGAACGAACATGCCATCATCAATGCAAGAGACATTTTATGTGGTGAGAACAAACCTATTTGGCAGCAGGGGAAGTATATCTGTAAGAGAGGTCCCTATGCATGAGCTTAGGGTTTGTTCTATTCATATTTCATCCCCTCATCTGACGCTTGCTGCTGCTGCAGCAGGCAGGTTAAAATAAAGGCACAATGAAGCAATCGTGCAAATGTTCCCTCTTCTTGGAGAAAAATACCCATGTGTTATAAATGTCTTCATCTGCCCATATCCATGTATATATATTTTCAACCGCACTTTGGTCTGGTTGGTCTTTTTACCCCTACATGTTACAGTAACAGGGTAGCAATATACTGTATATAGCTTGATGGGATGGTTTAGATTCAAGAGAATACAAAACCTATGATCAAGGTTTCCATACAATAACAAGACATTAAAGGCAAAGGTTGGTCTAAAGTATCAAATCTTTGAAAGTACGTATTCATCAACGATAACGATTATTCTGAACATACATTATGTTTTAGGATCAAATGTTATCGTCATTTTCCAAACAAACATAATTAGAATCTTAATAAAATTCAACTGCAATTCAAGTAATTTTTTACACTTGCTTAGTCATATTCATGATATTTAAAATGAATGAGTTCACTAATGCTCCTACCATTACCATTGGATCATAGGAAATCTATGATGGTTACTAGAAAGGGAATTTGGAGATAAAAGACAAGTTACTTTAACTTGTGGCTTACAAATAGGATCTTGCACGTGTGAAGGTTTCCATTTTGTATATTTTGTGATGAACTGTTTCCTTTTTTCCCTTAACTTTTAGTGGATGCAAGAAAATGACACTCCAACATCTTTTTCAATCTATCTTCTTTTTAACCAAGCTAGCTAGCTTGCAAGTAGGTTGAGATGGAGGACTCCTTTTAGTCCCCTCATTTTGATAATCCTATCCTTTTGCTTTGCCAAATCTTGATATTGACATGGTATCACTTTTGGCCCCCCCACAGACTACTTGCTCTATGATCCCATCTATTTCACCAAGTAATCTTCATAGAGTGATTTGGAGTACTAGTCAAACCAAGGATGTATGATTGAAATTTTTTTTTCTCAATATCATATCTGTTTTGATTTCATATTAAAAAATTAATCCAATTAAAAAATTTGAGATGATAATAAAAGATCGAAAAATATGATAGATGTGAACATATATCTCATTTGAATGTCTAATATGGTTAATTGATGAAAAAGTATCATACGATGTGTTCTCGATATAAAATGTGGGCTGATTTAACTTGTCACCACCAGGCTTGTATACAGACATACAAATAACATAATACCCCTGTTTTCCTAAAATGTTTTCTTCTATAGCTTGTGTTGATGAAACTATCAGAAAATCAGACATGTAAATCACCTCTAATGATCATCTTGAGTCCTCTCTGTAGGAAGTCGAGGAAACTGGACTGGAGGAGGCATCACACACTCATGACCATTGAAGTAAACCCTTCTAGGAAAAACCCATCCGTCGCTGAAGGTGAAATCGCCTTTATCCTTCCTCAGTACGAGTTCCGTTTGCACGTTCCCGTCTGGACCCGATTTCAGTAACATATCGTTGCAGTATCGAACGCCCCAGAATAGTCCTGTATCATCTGATAACGAAAACAAGTAAGAATCGTGTTAAGCTGACAGTAGTCGGACAAGTGCTGTATTACTTACTGAATGATCCAGTTTGATTAAGGGGCTGATAATTGAAGCTGAAAACTTGAGCCACGCTTTTCAGATTAGGATGCTTCACTGCGAGGTTCCACTGGGAATAGTTCTTGTATACGTCGAGGTTTGATATTGTGATTTTCAGCCTCCAGTATTCTCTATAGCTCTCTTTGACATGCCAATGGACATGGATAGGACACATATGGCGCGTACATGTGACTATAAGAGGCGGCCCTTTGTCTGGGTCTTTTTGTTCTTTCAGGATAGGCGGCGCTTTACCTGGCCTTCATATCATTTGCAAAGTGTGACACAGCCTTAGTACGCATTGACCATAAGAATCTAAGGTTGTGTTGTTTCATTAAACGTTACAAGCCAGAACAAAGATATAACTTACTTCAGGCATTTTGATCCTGGTTGATCGCGACAGCCGCAGCTACAAACAGGGCAGCTAACGATGGTTGGATCGTAAAAAGCAGATATAGAGACACAGCAAGTCGAGGTGCACGAGGCCTGGAACTGGGAGAAAGTGCAAATCACCTTCCATGTTCCTGCAAGATCACCATTTATATTATGCAAATGTTACATGATCAAACTTGAAGCAGCTAATAAACAATGTGAAGCTGAAACATAAGAAACGTGTCGGAGTGCTTACTGATTGCTGAAGTCCATCGACGTCCCCCATCATCAGCGAACTTCGTAGGTGGGTAAACACTCTCAGGATCGCCACAAGTGTACCCGGGGCTCCCAAACCTAAATCTTCTGGGCAACTTAAACTTGAGTGTGCTACCACGACTATTCCCTATGTTCATTTGAAACATGGCGACCACATTGGAAGGATCTTGCATCGTTGACGACAATACCCCTCCCTTACAGCAGTTCGCGACCTGTTTGTTGTAAGGCGCTCCTGGTCTCAAATCGATGATCACGGGGTTCTTCAAACAGCAGTGAGGACTTTGACCTCCCAATGTTTGGTTACAAACTCCCTGCTCCTTCGCCTCTGCTCCAGCAATGTGGTTGATCACCTCATTGTCCGGCCATTCCCAGCTCAAACTCCAACCAGGCGGCCATTCGACGTGTCGGTATAGTTGGTAATTGTATATAGTTACCAATGCCTACAAAGTCAAAAAGACCGTCTTACTCTTATCACGTTTTAGTACTAACATCATTTTATCATGACTTAAAGGTTCCCAAGTAGGGTACACTAAACGTCATCCAACATATGGATGGAAATTTAATCGTGACAATGAATACAAATGGAAAACAAATAACTTCTACCTCGTAGTCGTTAGGATTCGTCTGCAATATATCCCATCTGATCGTGATGTTTCCATTCGGATCAAGCAGATCATACCCTTCTCAAAACATTAGAATAAGAGATTCCAAATATCAGTTTCACATACAATCAGATTCAAGCGTTACAAATCAGTGTGTAAATATATAGAACAAAATCGGAATGAATGGAATAATGTGAACTTACCAGTAGATGAATAGGAGCTGATAATGAGACATAACATGATCATGAAAATGGTGACAAATCCCATTGCTGATAACTCAAAACTTTTCTGCTTTCTAACAAAAAATATTATGATAATTTTGTTATTTTTGAATTGAAACTAATACAACAGATAGGTTGATCTCTTGTAGGATGGATGATGAGAAACTCTGCCTGTTTTTCCTCAGAGGTTTTATGGAGCTAATGAAACAAGGAAGCAGAAGAAGATGAAGAGATTACATTACACCATTAATAGTAGTAACTCAAATGCTCACAACATGCTAAAACAATTAATTGGCATACACTGCAATGAATCAGGCGATTTTCTATGGGAAATTGTCTGATTTTTGACGAATTCAGAGAATAGAAACTGATCAATGTGACTTGTTTGGGATTATAAGAGAAAAGGCTTCATGATACTATACATGTATGCTTCCTTACGTATAAATTTCTATCACAAAAATGATCACGTTTATATTTTGTTATATATAATCTAAAGATCCAACCACACATATTTGAGTTAATTTTCATAAGAATTAGTTCAATTTCTTTTCATTGCGTCAACATAGATAACGATGAGTCTTATATTAGGGTGTGCCTGAGATAATACTCTGTTTCTATAGGATAGTCTTCACTCATCGGGGAACAATCTTCACTCATCCATCATAATAAAGCTAAGGCTATATATATTTCGGTATTTTCGAACCTAACATGAGGACAACTGTGTCCAAACCTCCGAGTATCGACCAAGATACAAACCATCGAAGCCCAGTTTCCTAGCCCAAATCGAGTTCATTTTCATCCTCAGCACTCTCCACAAAGCTCAATCACCGCCACCACTGCAATCCAACACCATGAAACCCTAATCAATTCCCTCAATTCCCTCAATTCCCCCAATTCCACCAATTCTATTCATCTGGGTCGCTTCACCGTTTAATTTCATGGCTTCCACCATCGCCATCTCTACATTTAGCTGCTCATCATCAATTGGGTCAATTCGACCCACCATGAATACATGTTATACTGGTGCTGCTTGTTCTAGTAATTGTGTTGTTGTTCCCATCACGTTTGGGAACTTATGCTTGCTCTCGAGGTTTTGTGAAGTGGGTCGTGACCGGTTTGGTTCATCGAGGGGGATTCGGCAAATGGGTAGTTTTGTATATGGAAGAAATGAAAGAATTGGTGAGATTTGTGGGTTGGTTTGATGCGATTAGGGTTTTTTTTTGTTGATTGAGGTGTTGGGGTTGGTTTGTTGTGTGTGGTTGAGTTTGATTTGATGAATGTTTATTGCTGTAGGAAGAAGGGGGAGATGTAGAAGAAATGTAGTTTGTGCTTCGTTGTTCGGCGTTGGGGCGCCTGAGGCTTTGGTTATTGGTGTGGTTGCTTTGTTGGTGTTTGGACCCAAAGGACTTGCTGAAGTGAGTTCTTCTTATAGTTATTTCTTGATGAGCTTTGTTGCTATGACTTAGTACTCGGCTGTTGCATCTTATTGGATCGCAATGGCAATCAATGATTGCTTGCTTGTAATGTGCGATGAGCTTTGCCAAATTTATATCAATGTTTCACTGCATTTGATGCATCTTCTTGTGGTTGGATTTGTGTGATGGAGGCGAAATTGAATGTAGGAGACACAAACTATGATATCTTGATTGAAAATCAAATGTTCTCTTCTTGTAATGTTCAATATAGCCCATATGAATATGATTGTTGGAAGACATGAATGTTTCAAAGATTAATGGGTTGTTAATATCTGCAATCATTTGGCTTCTACACTTAAAAACATGTGCTAGATATCTGTTTTAGCCGTTTTTGTTGTCCGATCAATAAAAGAACTGAAGCGCATCAGTGCCATGCTCCATTGCAACTCTGTCATGCTCCAGTAGTAGTTAGTACTGTATGCTTCACCAGTTTCTAGGAGGTATTTTGCTCTGTCCTGAGAGACATTCCCTGTAGATTCAACATAAGCTAAAAAGTGTAGACAAATTAAAAATGCAAAACAGGTTCTGTTTTTTTCTTTCTTTCTTTCTTCTTTTTTTCTTTTTGCAATCCTATAGTAGAATTGTCAGTCAACGGGAAGTATTCTAGAGACTAATTGTTTGAAAATCTTTTCCTTTGATGTCGCGCCAAATGATTTGTGCTGGTTCATTCTTCAGGTTGCTCGCAACCTTGGTAAAACCCTTCGTGCATTCCAGCCCACCATCAGAGAACTTCAGGTTACAGCTATGACTCATTTAATTTTGCTTCCGCTGCTCTTATGCAAACTCTGATGATCTGCATGTTTTCATCATTTGTTTGTAGGAAGTATCTAGGGAGTTCAAGAGCAGCCTAGAGCGGGAAATTGGCCTTGACGACGTTCCAATATCCTCAGGTTATGATTCAAGCAGAGGCAATCCACCATCAAGTCCTCTGGTTTCCGGTACTGATGTTGCTCAGCCAGATGTCCCACCAAGTCAGTAAATTTTTCTTTCCTTGAGTTGGAAGTGCTTGGTATTAAAATGTTTACAATTGCTTTCTTCGTGAGAGCTTCTTGGCCTGGTTTGACAATGTGCTCCTTGGTATTTGATTGATCCCCCTTCCTTCATCTTGAGATAATTACATAATATATACTTAATTATATAACCAAACTACATGCTCTGATTTAGATCGCATGGTGTAGGCCTGAGTATTAGTCCATGTTGACATCTTAGTGTTGTTTCTCTATTTGTCTTGGGAAGAGCAGTCTGGCGTCTGGGTATACCAAACGCCGTGAGCAAAATGATACTCCCTTCGTCCCAGATAAATTGCGACACATTACTAAAAAATAGATGTTTCACATAAATTGCTACATTTCCTAAATTAGCAAGTTTTGGGTGTCAAAATGTTCAAAATATCCTTACTTTATATTAAATCATCTTCTCCATCATTATTTTTTCTCTCTATCCATACACAATTCTCACCCTTACTCTTTTTACTTTATCTTATTTCTTTCTCTATGCACTCATAATTACTATTCATCCATTCACAATTTCAACAAGGGTATATTGGTAAAATGTATCAAAGTCAATCCAATCTTTTAATAATCATGTCAAATCAACACATCGCAATTTATCTGGAATGGAGGGAGTACAGAAAATGATATGGAGTAAGCATCGCTATCCAAATACTTACAAAATTTTTAAAGTTTCTAGATACACAATATTGAAATAAGACATAGAAAAAAAGGTCGATATAAATAAAATCATTGGACATTAAAAAAAAAAAAGAGCATCCTTTGAAATAGAGCACAAAATTGAATGTTAATATAGAAGTAGTTAAATTGTGAAAACATAATATTTCAAGTGAACATTAAAATGAAACATAAAATGATTTACAAAATAAGAAAGATCAAGTGATAAATTCATATATTGAAATAAATTTTGGTATTTTAGAAGACAAAATTAAGATTGCGACAACAATATTACCATTTGTTTTCATTTAAAAAAAAAAAAACAAAAGCGGGGATAGTTAAACATATCGGATTGCGGCTTGTTATAGCAGGTCAAACCTAATATAGCGGGGATTTTGACCTTTTTTTGTTCATAACGTAAATTTTGCCCATAGCGTAGCGGGAAGGGTAAAAAAAGGCTATAGCAGCTGTTAAGGTCGCTATTTAGAACAATGTTAGATTGGTTGAGTGGAATTAACTATAATTATTGATGATTTTACTTGAATCACTCCATCAATCAAGAGCCACACTTTTGAGGGGGGGTGTACGCCCCAGGGGTGTGCTAATAATTCCCCTGCTTCAAGCACTAGACCCCATATATCCTCAAAGCACAAAGAAAGGTTGAGCTGTATTATGTTTTGACTTCGTCTTACATGTACTAAGGGTTTTCAGCTGCAAGTTCGGATCAAAAGATACAAATATAAAGGTTTAGAGTTTAGACTCTGATAGTTCCTAGTATCTTACAATTATTCTCTGTGTCCTTAATCGATTGAATCATGGAAATGATGAGTTCGTAAAAGTTGTTCATTGCAGATGGTTCTACTCCAAGCAGGGCTTACACTAGCGAGGAGTTATTGAAAATCACGGAGGAGCAGCTGAAGGCATCCACAGCTCTACAGCAATCTCCTTTTGGAGACATCCCTGCTGAACCTAAGAGCACCCCTGAAGGTCTGTAGCTATCAACTGTTTCTCTTTATGGTCCACATCTCCTTTTCGTGATGCCTCTTTTTATGGTGTGTTTTGACAAAGGTTAATGATTTCAGCTTCAGTTCAAGAATCAGCGGCACAGGCACAAACCCCCACGACCCAGAAGCACGAGATCTGAAGAGGCCAACTTCCAATTGTATTTATCATGGAAGGGGCTTATGTCGCGGATGATGTTGGTGAAGAGAATCACTTGCCGTTGGCGTCTGTTCCTGAATGTGCTTGTATACACCCCTGTATAAAGCAACCAGAAGAATTCAGGAAATTTTGTACCATGGTAGTTGTAACTCAGTGTAAATGTCATCTGTTGAAAAGAGATGAGAACTTCTTTGTATTAGTCGGATTCCTCGTCGAGTGCTTCGGTATTTTGTCTGCATCGGTCGGAGATGGTGGTGGCGATGGTGCCCTTTGTTATAGAGAAACGTATGCAAAATCCAGCCGTGATCATTCCAGTTGAGTCATCTTTGTCGATGACCCCCACCATTGTTGTATGATAAGGGTCGGTTTACGCTGGAGAAGTAATCTAATGAAGGCTATGTCTCTTTTTTGACGCTACAAGCTGAAGCTCTATGCTAACCAGGAATTTCAACATGAGCAGAGTCATGAAATCACATAAATAAAGTTAACGGTTCAATGTAAGGTCTTTTCTCAAACGTGTTAGACCCAGTCCAATGATGTACGTTATTTTTGCATAGATTAAGTTATAAGTAGTTGATGAATAGTGTCAAAATGTTAAGATCGGTCTATGTTGCTTAGATGTGATATGCTATATTATGACATTGTTAATTTTCTAATAATTTTTCTCAGGTACATCATTTGATTCTATATCTTTTCTGTTCGTTTTTCTCACCAAAATGGTGATGAGCCAAAAATATAATGACATTTTTAATATTAAATATTTTTTCGTCTCATAAATTTTATAACGATACGTAATTCGAAATGTTCTGTTCTTTTCATAATAATATCAAAAAAATCTTTAATTAGTTTAGGATTAAATTTTACAACTTAACCTATTATTAATATCTTAAAATAATTTTATAAAAAATAATATTTAATAATATTAAATTATAGCTGGAAATGTGTGCGGCTGCTTAAATCGCTGTGCATCCAAACATCGCCATCTCTGTTGTTCAAGACACACAGATAGACTTTGGCGGGTAAAATTAGGGTTACAAAGGGTGAAGAACACATCCATTTCATTCAAATTCAGGGCAAAATCGAGCCACCTCCCTTCAATGGGAGCAGCAGCCGACGGCGCAGGGATCCGATGATGCTGAAAGGACGGGAGAGCCTGATCAGATTGATCGGTAAACGACGCCGATTCCTCCCCAATCGCCGCCGCATCCGCTCCTCTCCCACCCGGGTAGTCAACCTCTTCATCATCTTCTTAAAAATCTTGTTTTTCTTCTCTGGTTGATTCTGATTTGATTGATTTTGATTTTCTCAGAGCTTGTTGAATCTCCACAATGATCGAAAAAGTGAAGCCGGGGCGGCGGGTAGCGTCGAATTGAAGCTGGGGGGAAGTGATGCGTGTGAAGATGGGAAGGAGAAAGAGGAGGAGGAAGTGAATGTGGAATTGGTGACTTGTTCAGTTTGTGGTAATCGGGTCAGTGGGGATCAATACAGGCTCAACTCTCATCTTGGTAGGCACTTAGCTGTTATGTTATTTTTTGTTGATCTTGATTGTCATTGCTCTTTTTAGTTTGCGAAGATAGAATAAAGTCTAACCCATGCTTTGAACATAAGTAGATGATCAGTTAAGGCCTTGAGGGGTTTCGCGCAAAGATCATGATGCCAAAATTGAAATTTTGTACCAAAAAAGGGAGATGGTGTAATGTGTGTTTTTCACTAATCAGGGGTCTTTTGCCACTATTCCGTATTCAGGGTTCTCTGTTGTGCTCCTTTTATTTTGTGGGTTCTCTAATTGTAGATTGGGCTAGGATGGAGTGGTGATGTTAAGCATGTAGATATTGATGAGTTTGAATGGGGATGGCTTCCTGTCATTTGAGGTTGTGATGGGCTGTGGGTTGAATTTGATATGTTGGCTTGAAGGTTTTATTTTTTATTGTGATGTCATTTTTTTCATATACTATTTGGTTTGCAGTAGTTTGTACTTGTTTATTATATTTATGGCAGCGCTTATTTTGTTCCCGTCACCTGCTTCTACTATCTTTCTGAATCTGATCATTCTCTTACGGAATGACTTCTCCATTTTGAGCTGAAATTATTCTATCCTCATGGTTGAATTCAAATCCAGATACATGCCTTCCCAGAGGGACTAAACGCAAATTGACCCAGCGTACACTTCTTCAGTTCAACTTTTCCGCATATGCGAATCACTCCAGTAAAGAAGCCCGTGCACGTAAAGCTTCATCTCCAACCTCTCCAGGAGATGACGTTGTTTGTAAAATTGATCCCAATCTGGCCAGTTGCAGCATGGTAGATGAAACTGAGAGTTTTGCCTCTGAATCGCTATCCGATTATGGTGGCAAAGAGTGCAGATTCTTGAGACCTTATGGAATTGGTTCTACTCTGCAGAATGATAGAGATGATTACTCGGAGGAGCACAATGTTACGAATAAGGCAAATGATGTTGTTTCTACAATGTCCCCTACAGAGAAGATGATGCCACTTCATGAAGGTGAACTTATTGATGGAATCACCAAGACAGTTCTTGAAACATACATTGTTGGTCGTAGGTTTTGCGATGAATCAGAAATCAAAGTTGGAGATGCTGTCTCTTTTCTTAGAGACTCTTATAATGATAAGGACAAGAATGCTATCAAGGTATATTTCCTTTGGCAATGCCACATTACATTTTAGAACTTGAAATCTGATTGAGGCATTTATGTGGTTTTTTATTTGTCAGGTTGTTGATGCAACTGACAGGTGTCGTAAACTTGGTTTCCTTCCTAAAAACTTGGCTCAATATTTGTCTCCTTTGATTGATGAGTGTCAGCTGCTCTTTCAGGTAACCTGCACACAACCTCACGCTTTTTCTTGCTTTCGTTGGATTTTCGATTTTGTTGGATTATGGGAGTAGGGTGTTCACTGTTCTGTAAGAGAGAACGTGGAGAACACCTTGCCAAGTATCTTCCGTTTGTTCCTCTTAGCGTTTTCCTCTTTTTGGCATTAATTTTTTTTTTCATGCAAATGTTAGATAGTGGTGCTAACCCTTGTTTGCAATGCAAGGCAGGGATGTGTGACGTCTGTTCCAAAGAATCCTCTTGATGTTGTGCCCATTGAGATGGCGTGTGAACCCATATCTTGTCATGAGATAGATCTTCAGAAGTTTGCATCTTTCTGGGAAAATGCTCTGAATTGTGTGAATTCTGGAAAGAAGTTTCCTCCCAGCATTGCTACGTATCAATTCAACTTTCTTTTTATAATGGAGGAGGTCTTGAGGAGTAATCAGCATCTCTTCACTGATGACGAGAAAAAGTTCTTGGGTATGGCCGTACACCTTTTCACTAGGAATACTGTATAATAATTCTGTGCCAGGTGACATTGATTTTAAGTGTTTTAACTCCTTGCAGAATCTTTCAACTCCCTCTCAGATGATGATCAGAGGCTTTTTTTTCGACTTTATACTCGGAAAGGTTCGTGTATGGTGTGCCACAGCTCTTTCCTTTTTCTAAGACATTTTGGAATTCGTGTAGCTTGTCCAAGAGTTTAATCCAGTCGGGGATCTCTTCTGAATGATCAGGAAAATGAAGTTTCAGATCATTTTTTTTATTGCTGACTATTGTGTCCACAGAGATTTCACTCGTACCTTTCATTCATTTAATGCATGTTCTTCAAGTTATTGTCTTAGATCTGCAATGCTCATTTTCATATCAGGCCCATGGTTTCGCATGTCAAACATTTCGTATCCTGAAATATTGGATTCTCAACAAGCAGCGAAGACGCTCTGTGGTAATTATTCTTCTTTGTGGGACTAACTCTACCAAGAGCACTACAAGGTTTTTAGGAAAATCTTTGCATATGCCGCCTCATGGATATGCCTGAAGCATGCACATGTGTTTGCCCACCCACGCAATCACTAAAGGTGTAGGGATGGCCTCGAGTTTGTGATTTGTAGTTTACTATCCAAGGAACAAACTCTATAAAAAATTCGAAGATAGTTATAGAAGGCCCCTTGAGTTTTTGCATCTTTGTATTTTTCTTGGTCACGGTTCGGATTTCCTTATTTTGGTTAGTTTGAACTTATGCCTTTATCTTCTTTTGCCGTGATGAAGGACTTTTTATCTGGTGATACAGAAGCGGGCTTTCTACATCCTTTTTGCTGGGATGGAGAAGCTGATGAAGATGATCTGGATGGAGTTCTTAATTTGTTGACTGTTTCGGAATTGCTCGAGATTTCATCCAAGATAGCAAAGGTGAGCATTCTGCTCATTTGACATCTGCAAATCGTGACATTCATTTTCTATGATTTACTTCAAGGTCATTATCTATGATGACTCTTCTAGACTGTTCCTGTTGGTTTAGATAAACCAAACCTCAGTCCATTTGCTTATACCAGTATTCAGATTATTTTGTGCCAAGTATTATTTCGACACCTTGATGGATTATTTTGGTATTCTTTGAGCATATTTATTTTCTGCGCACATTGTGTGGAGCAAGATGGATGGTGCACCCTGAGTTGGGGATGCTTCATGGTTAATGCTCCTAAATTGATAATTTGGCTTCTGATGACAGCACAGTTAAAGGAAACTGTGTTGACAGATACGGGTCAAACATTATGCAGTATTAATTAAAAGTGGAGTGGGCTTATGCTCATTTCTTGAAGTTTCCTGAGCTCGGCTGCATTAAACCCTGTGTTGCTAATACGCACTCATTTTCGCTTAATTACTTCCAGAAGGGTGGGAGCTTCACCCGATGCACTCACTCAAGAGCCTGAAGCGCTCACTTGAATGCTTTCAGAAGCCGGCTTTTAGACATTTGAGTGATTTCACTACCTTGATTGGACTAGTAGCGCTTTCTTGCTTCCAACTGTAGAACTGTAGTATATGTCAAGTCTTCCTTCTTAAGGGTATTTTCTTAACTGAACTTGGAATAACTTGAATTTGTTGATGTTCTTCATAGACTTGCTACAGAAGCATATTGTGAGTGAAATATGAACGTGTTATTTGTCCAGTTTTCTATTTTAGTATTGATACAAATATTCTCTGCTGCTCTATGTAGTGTATTTCAGTGGGTACTTCATAATTGCGTTTCCTTCTTCTTCTTCTTCTTCTTCTTTTTGTTTTTTTTTTTTTTTTTTTGGGGGGGGGGGGGGGTTGTTGTTGTTTTTTGT
>JAOVYX010010674.1:0-11777 GCA_035668315.1 Drosera spatulata | reverse complement strand
CCCCCCCCCGTTCGTGTTTGTTGTAGTGGTTGTAATCCAAGTTTTCCGTTCAATTGGTAGAAACCTAAATATCTCACAAGAAAGCTGGACCTTGTTACATTGCTCCTCTCTTCATATGCAGAACAAAGGTATTAAGAAAACTCCATGAAGAGTTCAATTCACCTGGCCCTCTATTTTAGCTTACCTGCAATGTTTTTTTTGTTCCATCTCCTCTCCTACAGTCAACTTCTACAGAGATTAGCGCTTGACAAATTGGGAACATGTGTTCGTATTACGCCATATGCTGAATTTCTTGTGTGGCGTCTACAGGTAGTTTCTTATTTTATTATTAAGCAATCTAGTTCTTTACGTCCCGTGATGACTGATTATGTAACTGGTGTTGCTTCATGCAGAGGCTTTTCTTCTTAAACGGAACACAAGATTTATCAGCATTCCTACTATCTGATATGGGGATAGTGAAGTATCCACTATATAAATGTATCTTTTCAGATGAAGTATTCTCAGCTAGGAATCACTTGCTTGCTTATGAAGAGGTTGGCCTGCCTCAATACAATGCAGGATACAAAGTTTCAGCAAATTTTTCTAACTATGACACCGTAAATTCTACAGGCCATTGAAGTTGCTCAGATCATGGACGAGTCCCTTGATGAAAGTAATTCTGAAATAGTATTACGATGCATAGAGATATCAGAATCTCATTTGTTGAAGTTTTCTACTGCTATAGATCAATCAGTGGTGCCAGAGGCAGAGATAGTACCTGCATTTCTTCAGTGTTTCTCAGCTTCGTGGGTCTACTCTAAAGTTGTCTTGTTGGGAGTCTCTTTTCTCGAGCGTGAACACAGGTAAAGTCTGCAATGCATCTTAGAATTCCATTGGCATGTCGTTACATGGTTTGCAAGTAAACTAATTGGTGTCACGTGTCTTTTGTAAACGAGATGAAAATGTTAAGGTGGATGTATGGACATACAAGAATAGATAGGATACGAAATGAAGTTATCAAACAAAAAATGGGTGTGGCTCCAGTAGAAGATAAGATGAGGGAGTCACGACTAAGATGATATGATTATGTGAAACGCAGACCAGTCACAGATTTTGTTAGGAGAAGTGAAGGTTGGGAGTAAGCACATGTAAAGAGAAGACGCGAGAGACCTAAAAAAACTATGAGAGAAAGCTATTGATGTACATGACAGATTGGAATGACGCCGTCGTATTCATATAGCCGACCCTATTTGATGGGATAAAGACTTGATTTGTTGTTGTTGTTGTTTTTTTTTACGAGTCCGGTTACTAAGTTAAGAAGTTCCTTGCTCCGGTGAATACTATATATGAAATCACCTCCTAGCTGCTTTAAATGGGAGTTATTGGCACTAGATCTAGTTTTAGGCTGAGTGGACTTGGTGGTCTCGTGGAAGCATCATGAATGACCTCCACTTTGTTCTACAGATACAATGATGCCATAAAATTATTGAAGAAATTATTGAATAATTTTACTTGTGATGGGAGAAGAGGATATTGGACGTTGAGACTCTCAATTGATTTGGAACATACTGGATGTCTTGATGAAAGCCTTTCTGCCGCTGAAGATGGACTACTAGATCCATGGGTTCGTTCTGGGTTTCGAGTTGCATTGCAAAGACGGGTGCTGCACTTGGGCAAGCCACCTAGGCGCTGGAAAACTCCCAGCTATGCCCAATCCATGAAAAGAAAAATCCACGAGGTACTCTTCTTGTGTCTTCTCATCGGCACTTTATTTCCTTCACCAAGAGTAGACATCTAGCATTACTCAGGAAAAAAAAGTAGATATCTTGCAGAATTGCACCGAGAGTATGATTTTTGTTGGCTGCATTGTGCTTTGTTTTGGTGATGGTATCAGGTTCAGATCGTAGGTAGGCCGTTGGGCGGCCAAACGGGGAAGAAGAGCAGATTTTATGGTGAAGATGGGGAACAGTGTGGAGTAGAGCAGCTTGCTTTACAGTATTATGCTGGAGAAGGTCGCGGCTGGCAGGGCATTCATACCGAGACAGGGATTTGGTTGACTATTTTTGGACTTCTTATGTGGGATATCATATTTGCTGATGTACCTAATGTATTTCGCAATCAATTTCAGGTGAATTTTACGCTTTTCATTCTGTCATATTGTTACACTCATCATTTGTGTATGACCACTTTGTTGCTTGACACTTAGAAATTGCTCGACACTTAGAATCGTGAATTACAGCTTATATAATGACTTTCTTATTTGTATGCCCTCTAAATTATGGACATCATCTGGTCCTCTTGTACCGCTATAGGAATGATGGTTTTGTTTATACTAACTGGAATACATTTCCATTTCACAGTGCGCGCCGTTGGATTTGGAGACTGACAGCTTCTACACCACCAGAAAGAGTATCATAGAATCCCACCTACAGAAGATCCATGACGGCATGGCTGAGACATTCCTGATCATTTCATGGGAATCCCATCAAGGGACGGCTTGCCGAGGTGTCAACTGGCAGAGACATTCGCTCTCTGAGCTCCGTGCAGCTGTTGCTTGCATAGGTGGCCCTTGCCTTGCCTTGTTGTGTAGGCTATTGGCTCAGGACTACAGAAGCTGGTCTCGAGGGATGCCGGACTTGCTCTTGTGGCGCTTCCATGGAGATTACAGGGGCGAAGCAAAGCTAGTGGAGGTTAAGGGTCCAAGAGACCGACTCTCTGAGCAGCAACGAGCATGGTTGCTCGTGCTCATGGATTGTGGGTTTGATGCAGAGGTTTGCAAAGTGGGCCCGCCGCCAACTCGAACTAAGTAGTGAATTGTTCTGTCATTGAATCTTGTTATTGAATGATTATATGGTACTAATTATTACGATATCATTGTATCGATGTACTGATAAATGATGTATACCACAATTTTCACCTTCAAGGAGTTTGGTACAAAACCTATAATACCGAGTACATTGAGTTGGCTACAAATTTTGTTTATTTGATGTAATGCAAGGTTCCCATGAGACGATGATGATGTTGTTTTATGATAAAACGAGATTTTTCATAATGTATGTAAAAAAAATCAATAATAAAAACTGTTATATTTTTTTTGTTTTATTTAAATTGTAATTTTTTTTGACCGCTTTATTCAAATTGTAATTTTTTTCATATAAAAATATCAAACTATCCTTATTTTATATCACATCAACTCACCCATCATCATTTCTCTTTTTTTTTTTTTTTTTTTTTTTTTTCCTCACATTTCATGCAAAAAGAGATTTATCGAGAGAAGCAGTAAAAATGGAAAAGAAAAAAGGAACCGACTCGGCCCGACCCGAAACCCATGCCACCTGATAACATCTCATTTCCCGACCCGAACAAATTCTAGTCATCAAATTCCTGATTCTATCATTTGCAGCAAACCCTAGAATCAACTCGATAAAAAACCCTAGGAGCAGTTTCTCCCAATCACTCTATCAATCGCCGCCGATTCAGCTCAATCTGTCTCTCACATCGCGAGTCTCTCAATTCCAATTAGAAATCAAGCAAGGTTGTTGCTCGATTTTCTCCATTTTGTTTTCAAGTTTTGGTTTTGATGTTGCACTCACCTCTCGTCGGAATCAGATAAATTATTGTTGGATCTAATTGAATTAAGGGTTTTTGTTTACCCTTTGTGGTAGATTTTAATGGGTTCTGTTCGAATTGCGGTTTCCTCTTTTCTGGGTTTCCGTTGAATGGGTGGTTTGTGTTTCTGATTTGGTGAAGATTGTGATTTTGTTGTGCAGATTTGAGTAGATAATCATGGCGACTGATGAGAATAGAGATGAGATGAAGGAAGAGGTTCCTGAGGTGAGTGATGAAGATGTTAAATTTGAAGATGGGATTTAACTTCCATTTTTCATCATTTCTGTTCATTTGTCATGTTTTAGTCAACTGCTCATACATTTTAGCTTTAGTTGTTTTGAGCTTGAAGTTTTGCTTTCATCGTCATTGTGTTTTGATGATACAGATAGCTGCTTTTGATCTTACTAAGAAGAAGAAGAAGAAGAAGGTAACAATTCAGGAGCCTCATGAGGAACCAGTGGAGAAGCTGGTTGAGAAAACTGAAAACTTGTCGGGTAGGATGATGTGCTTTCTTTTTGTGATTTCTGTTTTGCGGTTAGTGCGATTCTATGTTCTGCTGCTATTGGTATAGTGCTTATCAATCATTAGTTGTTGGGGGTGGTAATAGACTCACATTTGTCTAGCTAGTGGTTTAAATTGGAATCATGATATTCGTCAATTGTGTAAGATAAAGTATTCATCATTAGGTTTGTGCAATATAATTTGAATGATCGATTGCAAAATATTTGAAACCACTTCTTTTTTAAGCATTCAGAGGACAAAACCAAATGAATCGCTTTTGTGTGAATGTTAGAACCTTGTCCTTTAGCTCCACTACAGCTATGGAAGAAGTGTCGTGGGCATGGACTGTTGGAGGTTTTGATTAATCTTTTTGTTAGTGTGTGCTATGTGTGGGTTTGCTTGCCAAGTATAATGGTCAGCTACTTGTGCTCTGTGTACTTGCAGTTTCTGAGGGATTGGAACCATCCTTTGTTGGGTTGAAGAAAAAGAAAAAGAAGCCAGTATGTTTTATTACTTCCTTTACTATTAATTGTAGCAGTCAACTTTTAAACCTTGAAATTTTTTGACCCTTTGAGTAATGAGTGGTGTTTTACAGGTTGAAGTTATTGTTCCAGATGATGATGCTGGAGAAGGAGGAGATGATAGAGATGGTAAGAGGCATGTTATTCTGTGCTCGTAATGCTATCGAGTTTCTACTTTGTTGGTGTTTTTGTCCCAATGGATTTGTTCGTTTTGCCAGATATCGTTTTAAATGTCATAGTGATGAAAATTCGGAGAAGTATAGGCGCACAAAAAAAAAAAAAAAAAAAAAAGATAAATATGATGTGAGCGATGTGAAGAATAAATCGTATGAGAAGTTGTATGAAAGATTGAACACAAAAAAGGGGAAAAAAGAAGTCTTTAAGTTAGCTAGATCAAGAGACAGAAGAACTAAGGATTTAGATTAGGTATAGTGTGTTAAGGACGATACCGAGCATATTTTTACGGCTGATGAGGACATTAAGGAAAGATAGAGGGAGTATTTTGACAAACTCTTTAATTACATAAGGGAAGTGCACCTAAATGAAACAAGTGGGAATGTAGATGTGATGATGAACTGATGTTACTTTCGTCGCATTAGGACAGAGGAAGTTAAGGAGGCTTTAAAGCGGATGAGCTCAAGAAAGTCTATGGGTCCAGATGAAATCCCGATCGAATCTTGGAAATGTCTTGGGATAGGAGTTAATTGGTTGACAAAATTCTTTAATAGAATTTTGATAGATAAGAAGATGCTTGATGAGTGGAGAAGGGACACTTTGATTCCCATATACAAAAACAAAGAAGATGTTCAAAACTGTTTCAATTACAAAGGAATCAAACTTATGAGTCACAATATGAAGTTATGGGAGTAAGTGATAGAGAAAAGGTTAAGAAAAGGTACATGGGTGATTGAGAATCAGCTTGATTTCATGCCTGGTAGATCAACCATGAAAGCTATTTATCTTTTGCAATTTATAATGGAACGTTTTAGGATAGAGAAGACGAATTTACGTATGGTTTTTATCAATCTGAAAAAGACGTATGATTCTGTTCCAAGAGAAGTGATTTGGAAAACTTTAATAAAAAAGGGAATGACGAGTAGGTATATCGAGATTATGAAAGACATGTATGAAGAAGCTGCTACATGTGTGCGAACCTATGTTGGTGAAATGATTGTTTTTCCTATTAAAATGGGTTTACATCAAGGATCAGTTTTGAGCCCATACCTTTTCGCCTTAGTAATGGATGATCTCACTAGGTATATACAAGATAAAGTAACATGGTGCTTACTTTTCGTTGATATTGCTCTGGTGGACGATATGAAAGAAAGGATGAATGAAAAACTTAAGACTTGGAGGGAGGCGTTAGAAAGTAAGGGGTTAAGGATCAGTAGAACCAAGACAAAATATATGGAATGTGTCTTTAATGAGAGTAGTCAAACAAATAATGAGAATGTATTGTTGGGAATAGAGTCTCTTCCTAAAACAGATTCTTTAAAATATTTAGGTTCGATACTACATAATAATGGAGGAATTGATACAGATATTGATCATTGGATTAAAGCAGGTTGGTTGAAATGGAGGGGCGCTTCAGGGGTGTTATGTGATCCTAAAATACCTACCGAGTCAAAAGGAAAGTTTTACACGATAGTTATTCGACCAGCGATGCTGTATGAGTCAGAATGTTTGGCAATTAAGTGACGGCATGTACAGAAGATGAGTGTAAACGAGATGAAAATGTTAAGGTAGATGTATGGATATTCAAGAATAGATAGGATACGAAATGAAGTTATCAGACAGAAATTTGGTGTCGTTCCAGTAGAAAATAAGATGAGGGAGTCACGACTAAGATGATATGATCATATGAAACGTAGATCAATCACACTTTCTGTTAGGAGATGTGAAGCTTGGGAGTTAGCACATGTCAAGAGAGGACGAGGGAGATCTAAAAAGACCATAACAGAAACCTTGAAGTATGATATGGCCTATCATAATCTTACAGAAGATGATGTACATAATAGATTGGAATGACGCCGTCGTATTCATGTAGTCGACCCCACTTGATGGTATAAAGGCTTGATTTGTTGTTGTTGTCAGATATCATTGGAGAGGACGAGGAAGGGGAGGGGATTACTCTGCAGATGCAGCAGCCTCGTTATCCTTGGGAGGACGGAACTGTTCGAGATTATACTTACCGTGAGGTCTCTGTTCTCCACTTTCCTCTAGATCATGGCTGAGCGGCTCACTGTCTTTATTCTGCTAGTTGCTGTGTGAAGAGTTTAAATCCCGAATGCTCTCAAGTCTTGAGACGAAATCAGTCTTCCTGTCTTTGTTTTTCTGTAAACTTCCCCCCATGCTTGCTTAACAGTGAATCTGTTCTACATAGGTTATAATGAATCAGATATGGCTGCATTAATCGCATTTTGGTAATAGTTTGTGTTAGTCTCCAATACTTTAAATCATTCGTCATCTGTCGTACTTTTACAGCTTTCAGGCAGGGTTTTCGGTATTCTTCGGGAGAATAACCCTGAACTTGCTGGAGATAGGCGAAGGACAGTGATGAGGCCCCCACAAGTACTCCGTGAAGGGACAAAGAAGACAGTATTTGTTAACTTCATGGATCTGTGCAAGACGTAAGTTAGATTGATTCCGCTGCATGTCTCCTTAGGCTTTTTCCAAGTTTTAAAGTTATGCATATTTTGTGCATTGAAAAATACTAATTAGACCTGCAACTGTGTTGATTATTTTTCTGGGCTTACAGCATTTACATGTTTCTGGTGTCTAACCATGCAGGATGCATAGACAACCAGAGCATGTCATGAACTTCTTGTTGGCAGAAATGGGAACAAATGGATCTCTAGATGGCCAACAGCGTTTGGTTGTTAAGGGAAGATTTGCTCCGAAGAACTTTGAGGGTATATTAAGAAGATATGTCAGTAAGTTCCTACTCCGATGCGGCGATGCTTTATGGCAAAGGCTGCAATTTGTGGTTTGGGTCCTGCAAATATCTGCAACTCCAAGCTGATTCATGCGTTTGAATTGTCTTTTGATCATTATTCTTTTCTGATCACCAATTTCTTGTTTTCATTAGACGAATATGTCATCTGCAATGGGTGCAAAAGCGCAGACACAATTCTAACAAAGGAAAACCGTCTCTTCTTTCTTAGATGCGAGCAGGTAACTGATTTATGGCTATTTCTGTTTCTAGGTTTATCTCAGGGGAGAATTGTTTACATCAATGTTATTAATCTTTTAGATATTATGCTTTACTCCATGCATTCCGGAACGATTTTCTGTTCTCCTGAATTATGCTTGACTACTTTCGATGGTTTATCTTGAATTAATATATTTCACTTGCTCTTATTTAGATTTGTGTTTCGCAACTTTTTTTTTTATCACCTTCACGAACGTGCCCCAGGCTGTTTTATCCCTGGATCTCAAGGTTAAAGGGCATATCCACGAAACTGTTTATGGCCTATGATGATGCATAAGATCTTTGCCTACATTGTATGATTCGCAACGATCAAAATGATCTGCAATTCTGAGGCTTTGATTCTTCCTCCCTGACTTGTTGAGCTTCTACATGTCATTGTACCGGGCCCTTTTGGAATACTTTCAGTGGAATAATCTGCATTACCAATCTGATATTTTTTCTGCGTTCTATCTTTTGGCCAGTGATGATGCATGAGAATTTTTGCCTACATTGTGTGATTCGCAATGATCAGAATGATATGCATTACTGAGGCTTTGATTCTTCGTCCCTGACTTGATGAGCTTTAACATGACATTGTACGGGGTTATGGTGGACTTATTGTCATCTTACTTTGGAATAATCCGCATTACTAATCTCATATGTATTCTGCATTTCATCTTCGCAGTGTGGCTCAGGGAGGTCAGTTGCTCCCATCAAGGCCGGTTTTGTTGCCCGTGTAGGACGCCGTAATGCTGGAGCATAGAGCATCATGCTCCTTTTTCTGGTATTGGGCTGCGTTTATGGATGAGATCTATAGAGTCCGTCTATTGTTGTAAGTTTTCATATGCAGCCCGCGTTTCCTGTGTTAAAGAGTGTACCAGCTACATAGTATTCGACTTTGGATCGTAATGTTTCTGTATCAGATTGATCTCGGTTTGATGTTATTCAGTGTAACAGTTGTGTTCAATAATATGAAATCAGAGGATTGTCCATGAGGCTATGTTTATGTTCATTGTTGATGTTGATGCATTCCTTTATGAATTTTATCAAAATCATCACAAGATTATTACTCTCGAGTACAATGCAAATTCGTTGTTTGTCTCGTTTTTGAATTAACAGAATGTTTTTGGCGCACGTTTTCTTAGGAGTCAGGAGGTTTATGTATCCAGAGTGATATCTGTCTGGTGTATTATCAGGATTCGGTATACAATATCCGGGTGCAAGTTGTGCCCCGCTTATTCCATATCGTTGAAGCCACAACGCGAGCATGATCATTTTCTTCCTTGCATGTTGCATTATCCATATCAAAGCTTATTGTCACGAAAAGGTTGATCTTGAAGGATTCTTTAGAATTCTTTACAAGTTTTATTATTTTTCTATATTTTTCTAGAATATTTTAGAGGTTTTTTTTAAATTCTTTAGAATTTTTTAGAGTTAGAAGTGTTCTAAAAAATTCTTGTACATAAAAGAGGGGAAGAGTCTAAACGATAGTCTATAACTTTTCACGAACATGTATGTATAGGAGTGAGGTTTTTTTTCTGAACCATCTTATCTCATCTCATAACATTCTTGCAAACTCAAAACATACATTATAAACGTTCAAATGTTTTAAAGTGATTGAGCATCTACATAGTTTTTCACAGGTACAATCAAAGATTCAAAGCCACAGTGACCTAGATGCAGCGTCGTCTACACCATGTACGCTGCAGTCGCGGTGATGTGCTGAAAGGAGAAGCAAGTCTTGTGTCCGAAATCTCTTTCGCGACAAGATCTCTTGCGCTGTTGATAGTCATGGAGCAAAGATACATATGCTCTTCTAGTTCATCAAGTTGCTCCCTGAAGCTGGAGTCGGTCTTCTTGATCAATTGACTATCAATTTCTTCACGAACCTGAATATGGTCCTTTCCCACGAGATCTATCCAGAACCCAACCATGGATTGGATACGCTCCAGCTCGTCGTGCAGCCGAGTCACTCTGCGGTGTCGAAATCCATGCTCAATATATACGTTCCCTTAACAACAGCGTCGAACTGAGCCAATGCTGCAGTTAGCCTCATGCTTGAACGTAGATCAAGAGAAGCGACCATGGACCCTGGCAAGGCAAGGGGTATGACCAAGGCATGTAACATTTACATGATTAGTGATCGATGTCAAAATCACCAGCAACGAACATTCTCTTTTTCGAACTTAATAAGATCAAGTACAGTGGTCCCTCCCTTATCACTGGCCCACACATAACCGTCGTCACCATTTCTCTATTTTACCACTCATCACCTACCCTGAGCACATATCACTCAGTGACGGAGCGATACTTTTGAAGCAGTGGGGGGAAGTCACTTGGAGCAACTCAATACGATGATAACGTATATAGTTGAGAGCAACACATATATTTGTCATTTAACTTAATCTTATACATGAGTTAAGATAGATATATATGTTAAAACGTTCGATTCATTTAGTTTAATTCCATTATCCAATCTATTATTGACAATTTTTTCGTATTTTATAAACTATGAGTTGTGAAAATAGTATGCATTTATAAAAATAAGTTAGTTATGTTGAAGAAACAACAAGTACTATTAAGAACCAAACTAAAAACACAAGTAATTAGTCTTAATCCTTTTTTATCTCTAATCAATATTACATGTGATGAATGAAATATTAGAGTTGACAATCAGTAATATCAAGAGAAAAAAAAAACATCTAACTGAAATAAGTGTCAGGAATTAAGAGATGCATGATATTAAAAAATAAGTTGTAACAATCTTAGATGATAAACATAATGAGTAATGAAAAATATATAATATTAAAATAATAGATCAAAGGACATAATGCATGATTATAAAAAGTTCAGTGGGGCCAAACCGCCCCGCTCGGGACTTAGTCCCTTCGTCAGTGATATCACTCACCTTCCTAGCTTCTCTGTAAAAAAGAAAAAACCCACACATTCATCAATGACACCAAAGAACCAGAAACACCACAATAAAATAAGCAACAAGACCGAGAAACAACGCTGTACGAATTTCTGATGCTGTCATTGCAAGCATGACTTCAAGACTCTTCCCAGTTTGAAGTTGCATTATAAGGGCTTTCATCATGGTTTCGATTCCCCGTGTGATCAATGTACCAATCTGTTCCGCTTCCCGACGAGCCTCGACGAGCATTAGGCCACCTCTCATGTCGAGGAGGCTAACCAGGAGGCTGACGATTGAGGTATAGTGCGTTGTTTGTTTTTTTGGAAAAAAAAACAATTGGTGATGGGACCCACAGACTTTTGAAAAAAGTGAATAAGATTTGAGAATGTCCCGAAAGAATTGCGATAAAAACAAAGAATATTTGAAAAAATTTGAGAATTTTCAAGGAAAAATAACGTGCAGAAACAAACGTAAAGGACGATGAAGCAATCCCTATATATTTACATTCGCAGCAGGAGTTAAAGCAAGAGGGAGTAGACCCAGACAAAATCATCGAGAGTAGAGAATTTAGGATAAACACGGATTTGTATTTGAATTATCTTCTCGTTAAAAGGTTATCTTGTTGTAATAATATTTAAGGGATGTCCTAAATATTATATTATTATTTTTGGGTTGGTGTGAGATGTGAGTGCTACAAAAATTAGTGAGTGAAGGGATAAATTCTCTTATAATAAAATTAACCTAAATAGTAAAAATACTTGTTGGTTACTCGTAGACGTAATCCCAGAAACGGGACGAACCACATAAATTTATGTCGTGGTGTCAATTTTCTTTTTATGATTTATTCCAAATATTTTTCCTAACGTTACTTGTACCAAATCCTAGGAGGACCCGTCTATTCCTATAATAATCCAAAAATTTATCGGATTTAAATATATATATATATATATATATATTGGATTAAAAATATACGTACGAAGCGTATGCGGTGAACGCGTAAATAAAAATTTAAGAACGATGAACGTTACATCGTTAAAGTTATTATACATTTGAGACACAGGTT